>WBMW01002635.1:150366-188038 GCA_013396635.1 Penelope pileata
TGTCATCCACAAAATAAAACATTCCGGAAAACTAAGATCTGCTGGCACAAAAACACAGCTACTTGGGCTCACAAACTTTTGAAACAGGACACTGCTAACAATGCCCCAGGCTTATCAGGATAAATATGCTAAACAGAAAATCTTTATAGTCATAGATTCAAGGCGAATTTGAAGTGGTAGCAAAAATTATATCTATATGTACATGTAACAGAGCAAGTTAAGAGTTACGTGCAAACATCTCAGATGCAATTGGATAGTAAAAGCAGCCAAGAATCCTTTTGAGATGCCTTGTTAAGAAACCTTGCTTGACAGGGTCGCTTGACAAGTGGTGAAAGAGAAGCACTAAATATGATACACCTTGTTTTAGTGCTTGATATATCCTACCAAACAGTCTCAAAAGAAAAAAATACAGGCATGGTTTATCTATTTGCTATGTGTACGAAAGCCAAAAGCAATCTATTCTCAGAGACTGAGTCAATAGCTCCCAGGGAGCGCTTCCAGCGGGGTGCCATCTGAATCTGACACGGATGTGTTTTGCTTAAATCCTTCTGCTTCTAAGTTAACACTTTCACTATACCAGACTGACAAATTGTGAGTATTTCATAAAAATGGTCCGATAATACTGAACTGAGAAAGAAAGAAGGAAATTTAAGTAACAAGATTAGATACAAAACTATTTTCACCCACAGAAGACACGATCTAAAATTCCACAAGACAGATCTTGGTAACAGAAAATGTGCAGTAGTATACTCAGGAGAATTCAAAAATACAAATGTAAAACGAGGAATAACCAGATGAGCAGTAACTCAACAAGGAAAGATCAACAGTGAATCACAAGCTGAATTAAGAAAAAGGTTACAAATCTCATTCCATCATGCATTCACAGGACTGCCATCTGTACTGTACGATATATAATTGCCTGCTGTAACTTTATCTGTAATACTGACATACCAACGAAGGTTCTACTGCATTAATATATCAAAGACTGCTGTCATTTTAGACATAGTCTGGAAAAGAGCAAATAGTAAAACTTGCAAAACATTGCCTACTGGAGGATCTTTGCTTCTCCTGCAAGATTCATCTTTCTACACGAAAGGTTGTTACAAAGATAATAATGATTTATAGCTTTCCAAATCAGCTGGTAAGAAGGCAAGATGATGGTGATGAGGGTCTCAAATTTCTAATAATTGAGGGGAGAGGAAAAAAGTGCAACTACTTTCCAGAAATGCACTATTGAAAGCATTATGAAGAAATCTAGATGTTGAGCTTTTAACTGAGGGCAGAATAATCCCTCTGCAATCTTTACTTTTCATTTGTCCCTGTACTGCAACTTTTTCAGTAGTAACCACTATCTGGTTTTACCTCTTGTACATCCCTTCTTTCCATGTGTAGAAATCAGCAGATGACCAAAAAGACCTACTTGTTCGCTCTGCCTAGAAATAAACCTCGAAGATCAGTTGTTCCATTACAACATATTACCAGAACAACAGCCCATATCCATGCTGAACTTCAGACCCCTGAATGTGAATTAACTCAGAAGAGCTTCTGTGCTCCCCAAAGATGTGAGGTTCAAACAGTGCAGGCTGTCACCCATAGTCTACTATGTCCAAACTCAGCCAGCAAGATGAGCTGCACGCTGGAGATTGGGCAATGGGCACTGAACACTGTTTCCACTACAGCTGTTTTCTTTTAATTTATCATTATTAGTAGCAATTAGGTAGAGCTCAAAATTACTTCTCTTGAACAGCTCTTGACAACTGGAAACTCTGATTGCTCCAAAGCTTGATTTTCCCCCCCATAAGTCTGATGTAACCTAAGTGTGCGTTAACTCACAGCCAGCACCTATCCTGGACACAGTGACAGGCCAGGGTGAGGTCAGTCAGCTGCCACTTGCAGTCCATGAGTTTACAAACTGTTCACAAATATTTCTGTTTTATAGCATAGCTTCTACTTAAATAATAAGAGTAAATTTCAAAGGAGGTAAAATACGCAAGGAACTTACATAAGGTGGATTATTAATACAGACAATGAATTCTGGCTTTCATCAATTAAACTTTCTGGTGTAGCGTGCGTAAAGTTGTATTTCTGATTCAGTAAAAGTACTGGTCGTCTCCCTAAATCAATATGAAGCTCCTGTGCACTCTTCCAATGAGTGCATGTTAATTAGTCTCCTAATTAAAACATCAATGCGTTCAGCTAAGCATAGCGCTTTGAATTTGCTCAAAACTGTTTAGCCCAAATTTAGGTTGATGGTTTTCTTCAGCTCCAGAAAAAAATACAACATACACTGAGAAGGCATGGTTAGAAAAGCAAAGGTTAAAACAATTCAGTTACATGCAGTATCCATCCTAACAGCACGGATCCAACTCTACAGAATCTGTGGTGGAATCTCAAAAAAAAAAATATCTTAAGCAGATGCTGTAGAACTGCCTCCCTTCTGAATAAACATAAAAAACTCCAGTGACTTAACAACACAAAAACAAGTGAGTGTGAGACAGAAGGTCTAAAACTGCACGTTTTTATCAATCAATTAAAATAAAAAAATTAAAAAATAAAAATGAAACCTCTGTTAAAAATTTGTCATCTCAAAATTATTGCTTGTGTGAGGGATAAACATCACTGATTGTCTCCGTTTTGGAGAGCCAGACAACGCAAACCTGCCAGCCTAATCTTTAGCACCTACATCATTCTGCACCCTGCACAGAATTGATTAAAAACTTTAAAGAACAGCACTGAGCTGCAGCTCAGTTCACACGTTGCCTCAGGCTGTTTTTCACGCAGGTTTGAAGGCAGCCGGCAGGAGGCAGCTCGCACCCACAGCACGCTGAGCAGAGGACAGCTCCCAGCCCCACGCACCCCGTGGGCCCCATGGCCCCCCTCCGACACTCACTTGATGACCGTCCCTTTGGAGCCCCCCGCCGTGGTGAGCATGACACGCGTGGTCAGGCTGACGCGCAGGTCCTCCTCATCCAGGCCCAGCAGCGCTGCGCAGCACTCCAGCGCCGGCTGGCTCCGCGCCTTCAGCGTGCAGCCCCCTGCCGAGCAATCGCCGCAGCCATTACCAAGCCATGGAAAAACAAACCCTCAAGCTCTGCGTTCTAAAAATTCTGCATTTTTAGAATATTGTTGTAAACAAGCATTGTTCGCAAAGTAACCTGTTTTTCAATGGAAAGCTGTTCCAAGATACAGAAGTAAAGGGCACTGCTCACAGCTAGTGACTGAGGGCAGTGACCCAAGCTGCGGGATGTCAATGTCCCTGCCATCCTCCAGGCTGCCCCACCACGCACAGAAGCGCCTGGCATGGCCACCTCCTAACGCTCCCACTGTCACACAGGAGAGATGCACATTTTTCTGGGTAAAGAGGTCCAAGGTGCACCTTGTCCTTCCACACTCAAACATGACTTCAGGTCCTTAGCTCTGCACAGACTAAATGAAGAAACAGAGGGTGGAGAGCTCAAAAGATTAAGACTTTTGTGAATTGAATTTGGAAGCTCTGAAACACCATCAGTCCTGAAGTGAACTGCTTTTGTTTGGCGTTTCCTGGGTTTTTGAAGAAACAAAACTTTAAAGGGTGTCCAGTACAGAGATACGTTTCTTGGAACAGTTCAGATGAACTTCAGAGAAGGTGGAGACGTGAAAACCTCCAAGGAGAAAATTCTGCATGAACAATCCTAGGCTACACAGTTTGAATTCTGTGTTGGGCCAGCCCTGAAGGTTTCTGCAATTCTGTAGTGATTCTGCACTCAGATCAGGAGCCACTGAGCCTGTGAGGCTAATATTTGTCTAATACACCTTTTCAAATGTCCTGTGGCATGCCTTTTCTAAAAACTTGAGAATGTTTAGCACAGTGAGACGCACATGAAGTAGGACTAAGAGGAACCAACCACATTTTATCTTGCAACAGAGTGATAAAGATCTGCATGACTACTTTTTCTACTATAGTCATATTTGTAACAAGTCCATACCAGGAGTTTCTTTAGTCCTTCAGGCATCTATGACCAACAGTTCTCAGCTCACAAAGGCCAATTGCAGTACTAAGACAAGAATGGCCATTCCCAAAAGATAAATTTGCCCCTCCTCAACCTTCCTGTGCGTTCTGCTAGTAAGTACCAGCAACACTCACACCAACAGAGCATTTTTGGAAGCCAAGGACATAACACCTTTCACTAAAGATGGAGTTCCTAATTCCAAGATTTTTCATGACATTAGCAAGAAGGTGGATTTTTTTTTTTAACTATCATTAAAGCTAAAGAACAATTTTGAGACACAAAATGCCTCTTCTTTATATCAAGCTTTGGACTAACAATTTTTTGAACAATTTCAGCGAGAGCCTTTTTGCTTTCAGAGCATGTAAAGTACAACTTCAAATCCTGCCTTCCAAATGGGATGCTTTAAGGCTCAATTACCCTTTAATAGAAGGCAGCGTTCTAAAGCAAAAATTCACATGGAAAGGAATTACCTATAATCAAGAAGCATTTTCAGTATATTTTACAGAAAACAATTTACATTTCTTCTAACCTGAAGTGCTCCCAGCTTCCTCAAAATCAATATTTCCAAGGTGAAGGACACCGGCCACTACTCGAAAAAGGTCAAGTTTTTCTGCATCATCCAGTCCAATCTTCTTCATTGCTGTGCACATTCTGTTGAAATCTCCATGATCATCTAAGAGTGGATCCTTCAAGGAACCTGCCTTAAGATACTATAAAACAACAAGATGAAAATAAGTAAATAAATAAATCACAAAACGATTCTAAAATAACTGTAAACAGTTATTTCCAGGCATGAATAAACCATAACAAAAAGCATTAAAAAGCATGCAAAACTCAAACGACACAGATAGAGATTAGAGCTCTTCATACAACACGGGATTTGGAAGAACTCTAATTCATTTTCACTTCTTGATACTTCAGAGCATGATCCTTAAAACTTCAGCCTATCTTCAGAAAGCAGAACTTGAAGTGTTTGATGCCTTAAGGACAGGAAAACACAGAATGGTCACTAGTGGAAAGGGAAACCTTCAGCTAAAGGCACTTTAGAAGTACTTACACTGAGGAGCACTTCTAGCCTTTAGCAATCGAAAGACAACTGAGGTCCTTATAATACGGTGACAGAATGGGTTTGACAGGCTGGGAGAAAGGAGCAAATAAGAATTGGAAGTTTATTCCCTATGAGTATCTAAACAGACTCATTTAGAGAAATGTGCTTGTTGATGTTTGCTGGTGATAAAGAAACAGTAAAGTTGTTGGAAATATTCTACTGGAGAAAAGAATAGCAGCTGTTTTAAAAATGTCAATTAAACATTTTGCTGACAGCATTTCTGATTTAAAAGACGTCAAAAGTAATTTTAATAATTGTTTTAAACAGTGAAACATCTGCATGCAATCAAGAAGCTAACTGAACATGCACAAACTGATTTAATTTTCACAATTACTTTAAAATGTTTTTAACTAAGAAGAATTAATAATTTAAGTAGAAGCCTCATTAAAAAACTAACAATTACATCAAAACACCACATGCATCTGAAAAATTCACTTCACACAACATTTAGACACATTGATAAAGTTAATCTACATGTTTTAATTATGTAAAATGATCACCTCATCTTCCTGATAAGGAAAACACAAAAATAATTTAAGTATTAATTGACTATTCCAGCTATTTTTATTAAAACAAACAATATTTTTCATTAAATGACAGCAAATATTATTATCTGATTTAAAAACCTGAGCAGAACAATGTATTTACTGTTTAAGTGGCTAAATTAAGCTTTTATATCATTGAAATTTGAACCTATATTGCTCCTTCAAATTGACATGGCTGTAATACGCAGGTATTATGGCATCATATGTTCCACTATTTAACGGCCAATACATATTTTCAGAATTACTCTATCAGTACGTTATAGTTTTCGACAAACATTTATCCCAAATTAAGTACTTAGAGACATATTTTATGACAGAACACCAGACCGTAAAGCACAGGAGCAGGAGTTGCACAGTTCCATCTTCCAGTAGCAAAAATAGGTGAATGCTGATACCTTATGCCTACATAAATCGCCAACTTCACTGCAAATCTTCATATAGGGCAGATGAGGCATACTCTGGCAAAATCTCCCAACCATCTCTCACACCATACAGTTGAGTTAAATATCTACCAGTTTTCTGCCTCACTGTATTATCAAATCAGTACTTCTCTATCTCACTCTCCATCATCCCTGATTACAGAAAACAGCCCACATTCAAGGAAAAGAAATTGGCACTATGTGCTCAGCATCACAACACATAAGCTCTAGAAATACAGGAATAGACTTCACAATGTTGATCTGAGTAAAGGAAGTATCTATATTGCCTTTTTCACAGCTATGCACAACCTGAAACCGAAGTTCTCAAAGATAAGAGAGACTGTACGGTCACTGGAGGAGAGAAATTCTGGAGTAAACTTAGCTTAATATTATTCCGCATGTGACTTGCCCTGCTACTGAATCACAAGTATGGGTTTCTTTAATAATTTCTTCCAGCTATACAAGTGAAAATTTCTTATTTTGGGTATGAACGAATTAAAATTGTATTAGAGATTAGAGTAGAATTATAATGAAGAGTTTAGACTACTTTCAATTCATATATACTATAAAATCAGATTAATTTCTTTAAACGTCCTCAGGCAAACAAGCTCGAAGGCTTAAGGATATAAATTCTGATAACTTGATTTTTAAAAATGTAATAGGAGATGAAGCAAGAGGAAAAAAAAACGTTCTGAATTTCCACACTTTCTTCCAGGAAATGCCACTTTCTGTCGTAAGCAGCAGTCCATAGCAAGAGACGACGACAACAACAACAAATAAAAGCAGCCTCCAAGGGAAGGGGATATACTTCAAAAATCCAGACAGTAAAAAAGGCTTCAGAAGAAAACTACAACTTCTGAGCTATTTCTAACAGTATTCAGATTTAAAAAGAAATGGAGAAAAAGTCATGGGTTGCTTTTTGTTTTTCCCAGAAGATATGCTGAATCATTAAGTGTTATATTATCATAAGAATGAAAAGCAAAAAATTTTGTGCGTGTCCCATTTGGAATATTAAAATGCACATTAACATATTTTTAGGGCTAAATTTCAAAACCTTTAACAGTACCTATTTAGACCTATAAAGATGTGTAAAATGAACATTTCATTCCACACTGTAAAACTGTACTAATTTTCAACTTTATCTGCATTAGTTAATATAAACCAACAGAAGATACAGAACATACCTCAGGGCTCTTGCGATTTTGCAAAATCTGCTTGTCTGTTTCTTTGGTAGCAAAGTACCTGGTACAGCCCCGATTTAAATACTGGAACAATAAAAAAGAAAAAATGTGTACTTAAAGATAGGAGTGAGGAAAAGATGCTGTTATTTATGGCTCACTTTGCATAGCTTGTTTCAATCATATAGCAACAATAGGTATTGAAAAACATTTTCAAGGAATTAATTCTATTTACTACAGCTAAAAAATTACAGAAGTGCAATAGTAACAGACTGCTACTGTAATGTAATGGAGTCTGGGATTACATAAAAGACAACCAAAATCAGGAACCAATAAAACACATTTTCTGGCCCATTTGTAATACCAAATTTTACTACACCAAACTTTACATAACATCAGATAATATTCACAATCTCTTTATGCCTTCAGGAATATGGAAGTGTTACATAGTGTAGCAAGGTGGTGAGAGAGGTAGGATCAAAGAAGCTGTGATAGTATCTGTAGTGTACTTTTATGGACATCTTTACCTCACCATTGATGTGTTTCTGTAGGTAGTTAGAGACACAGCATAATAAAAAGCCTTGAGGAGTGTTAATCTGGTATAAGCAGAAGACTAATTCAGAATCTGGCTTCTGATATCCATCTCACATTGTATAGCAAAGGGAACAGGCCAAGCATTCAGGTGACTGACACTTCCAATCAAATGGGATCAGCTTTTTCCTTCTGATTCGTTCACTGGAAAATATGAACTCTGTCCAAAATCTTGGTAAGAGCCCTTTGTCTAAGGGAATTGAACTGATTTCTTGGTCTACCCACAGACAAAGAAGTTTTCAACTCGGTGAATGCAGACAATTCTACGTTTTAATCAAAACTCATATACAGAATTCTAAAAAATAGCAGGAGAAAATCAAGTGACAAAATTAATATTAAGAAGAAAAGTGACAAACTGTTAAAAGTTAGCTCGGTGTTAAAATATTGAAAAGTTCTGTATATCAGCAAATAAGAATGCAACGAACAGTATATTTTAAATAAAACAATACATCCCTGCATTCCAGTATTAGTAACAAGGTCCCAGAAACTGAGGATGGAATGTAAAAAAAGGTCATGCTCAAAACTGAGTGTAGAAACATATTTGTCTGACTGAGAAAGTGAACCAGAATGGCATTTAATAATTACCTATGTAGGAGATATTTGGAGCAAGATAATGGCTTTCTTTTGAAACCTATAACTTCAAGAAAGTTTAAATCAAAGAGAAATTATATTTTTAAAGCATGCAAATATGCAGCTATCACAGATATCACATGAAAACATGTAAAAACAAAACAAACAAAAAAACCCTCTGAAGTGTAACACCCCACCACAACTTCAGTGACACAGACATAATGCAACCTGAATTCTCTTTTGGATAAAGATGTGAAAAAAAATCAGCTTCTTATATCTACCAGCTATACTCCAGGTGCAGATTTCCTGTGCAGCTTTACTTTCAATGCCATGTGTTGCGGTCAAAGCCACATGATCCAACAATGTTCAGCACCTAACGACTTCGAATCTCTGAAAACTTCTGCAGGGGAATGCAGAATATGAGCAAACAGGATGGCATGCTTCTGCAAATGTGTTCAGAGAAGGGGCAGGTACAGGCAAACACAGAGAAGCCTACAACTCTTTATAGTGCTTTGCCTAGTAAATTCACACTTTCCTACAGGAACTGCAGGGGAAGGATGACCTAATGGAGAGGCAGGCCCCATCAGCACTGCTGAAATCCAGATAATTATTCAGGCAGGTAAATCCGACAGAATTGTCTTGGTTCAGGTGCCCAGAGCAAGCAAGCATCAATACCAAAACAGCCAAATGCAAGGGGAGGAGATTACAAGGGATTGTTTAAGTCAGCTGGAGGCATAGCAACTGAGGGAAGAAATAATTGAGTTCATATTTTAATATCGTTTCACTTCTGTGGAAGATGGGAATCGCCTTAGATTTCAGAGGGTCTTATTTTCAAGTTAATACAGTTAAGAGAAACCAGGCATTGAAGAAAAGACACTTCAGACATAGGGCCCGCACTGGCCCTAATTTGGACATTGACTCGATAAATTACAAGCCACATGACAAGTGCAAAATAGAGCCAATGTAAAAACTACATACTTAGGGATGGAATTTCCTAAACAACCTATTTAGGAACGCAGTCTTTTCCTGAATGTTTTTCTTGTCAAGCCTCCCAAAGATTAGCAGTAATATCTAAACATTGTTCAAACAACAAACGCTGGTTAGGGCAGTATCTCCATCTATGATTAGAAGTTTGATAGATGGCATTTCCTCAGTAATTTGAACAAGACAGACATGCAGTCAGCAAAAAAAGTGACCCAAGCATTATTACTCGTTTTATGACTAAAAACCTGAAGCAGCAAATGAGTGAAGAACACAGAAAAAAAAACAATACTTGCATAAGTAATACAGATTTTGGAAGAAAAGTTATCTTTTATATCTTTTTTAAAAAATCTCCTACAAAGTAATATTTCATGAATACATAGTACAATATGAGCAATAATTATTAAGTATATTTTTAATAATTTGCACACAAAGCTGTGTAATTTCTGAGAAAGTGATCATAAGTTTCCTTTTAATTAAAGATAATCAACTTCAGAAGGGAAAAAAAGTGTCAAATTTGTTAAAATCTAACATGCAGAGCGGACCTTTCATATGCAGCAAGGAACAAAGGACTGATATACTAACAAAAGGTAACAAAAATTCTCAAAATGAGAGTACCTGCTTCAAATTTAGTAGAAGTCCAAAAAATGATATTATAGTATGGTAAGGCAGGTGTCACTGTAGGCTCTTTATAGAAGAAACAGGCAGAGTGAGTGCCTTCTGTGCAGGCACTTGTGTTGTTCAGTACTGTACTGCAGCAGCCTGATTTTAAGCAGGTTATAACTGTGACCTTGATATCTACAACATCATGAGCAGAGTTCGATGAAAAAATTCCCAAAAGAGGGCACATAGCATATTCAGTTACAGAATTAAAGACCTATTAACTACACGAAATATGTTTTAATGGAAGGAGAAGTGACTGCACAATGAAAATATAAATTTGAAAAGCTGCTCAAGGTTTTAGCTTTAAAAGTTAAATTAAGGATATTGGTTATAACAATTGGACAGCAAAGAAGAAAGTTTCGGCTTTTAGGGAGCAAGACTGTCTAGTACGACATGTACCATACAAAAGTGCATTTTCCAGGCTGGACCAAGAGGCAGCAGCAACCTGGTCAGTGCCAGGCTGCCATTCCCACAACAACTGCAGTAACTTAGGTCTCACCTATGTAATCACTGCTTTGTACAAAAGTAGTAGAAACTTTGTACCTTTAAGGCTTATGGCCCTCTACTGAATTATGATGAAATCCAGTACAAAAGATACTGGGCAAAGTAACAGATAAGCACAGTTTAACAAGCTTTATTTAGGAAATCAAGTAGCAGAAACGAGAAAACCTTATAGTAGCATAATGCTTTGTTAACAGTGCTCCTTGCCCCACTGAAGATAAAGGAAGCCTATAAAGATGACAGTCAATTAATTCATGTCCTTGTAATTCTACATGCTCTCCAGGTTTGTCACAAAACCCTTACAAGCCCTATGCAGCAATTTGCTCTGTGTACTTTAGAAATGCACAAAGTTCTGCTTCACTGAGATTCCAAGCCAAGCACAAACCAAGAGGCAACAGAGAGATGGAGACAAATGACAAAACTCAAACAAACAACTAACCAGTGTCTAGCAGTAAGATTCATTTTGCAAATATTTTTCTTTTCAACAGAAGTCAACAAAACACATGATGATTGTACATATTACAGTTCAAGCGTGACTGTCAAAAGGAAAAAAAATTAATATACTTGTATTTGAATAACAAAATTGCAAGAATGACTGACTCACTCACTTTACTAGTGAAATCGGTGACGGCAGTCTAAAATGCGAAAAGGCTTAGAAGGACCCTATGAGGGAAGGGGAAGACAGAAGCTTGCTTTGATGGAAAAGAAAGTGGACAATCAAAAAAACTATGAGAAATAGTTATATAGTTACACAGGTTGGATGTCAGTACAACAGTATTAGTTCATCAAGAAAAAAGAATAACTGTAATAATCAAAGTGTAAAACACTGAAAATTAAATGAGAATTTAAAAATAAAGGAAATAGGGTTAGAATCACAAATAGAAAACAAAGTAGGGAAGATTTTTGACTGGCAAGAAGGAAAAGAAAGCAAAGGAAATGAAATCATTTGTCAATTGCTTTTGAAAACAATTCAGTGATGTTTGAAAAAAGAGAAGAGGAGGAGAAAGAAGGAAAGCTGCAAAAAAAAAGGTTGTAAGTTAAATTGAAGTAGTAAAACTATTCAGTGGAAAGATGGGAGGAAAAGAATGCAAAAAATGTAATGGTAGCACAGAAAACCATCCTGTTTGCGGGATTTCTGCTGGAAGCATAACACACAATCCGGGTTAGTCAGGCAAAACCACATGATCTCAGGAAAGGGAAAAAATGTCAAAAATAAAGCATGGGGAGGAGAAGGAAAGACAGTAAACAAATCAAAAGTTGCAAGAACAGCAACGCTGGTTTGAGTTAAAAGTTCCATACATACTATCCAGTATCTCATCTTCAGTCATGACCTGTATTTCACCCAAAGATTTTACTATTCCTTTCTGAGCTGGAATGACAGAACTCTGCACACAATTTACAAATGCGGCAGTATAATGTGCCATTTCACTCCCATTTATTTTCCTAGTAATTCTTAAAATTCTACCCTGCTTTTTCTCTGCCACTGAACATTAAGCTAACATTTTTGAACAAGTATGCACAGTGGTTTACATGGTGTTTGATCCCTGGTTACTTTAAGTTCATTTACATGTAGTTATTGTTAAGAGTATTACATTCAACAGTGACTGTATTTTTATTTTATTGGCTATTCCACAGCTTGAGTGACTGGACCAGTAAAAGGTAGCTGAAAGATAGCCAAAACTCTGAAAAAAATAAGTACTCCTCAGGAAAGAACAAATTAGCAGACGGAAAACACAAGGAGAAGTGCGCTTAACGAACAGAAGTAATCCTGGACACAAGAGTTGAGCACGAGCTTCAGGTTAAATGGAGATAAAAGTAAGTTTTCAGCCTAAGGGACTGTTGAGTCTTATCATGGAGTGACCAAGAATGACAGAGAAGTATGAAGAGAGAATCAGGAGAAACTCAAAACTGGAGAAGTGTTAATAACAAATCTAGATAGTAGAGAAAGACAGGAACAGGACACAACAGTGTAGGAAAGAGAAGTGATATCAAAGCATATTGCCTGCAACAGAGTGGTACAACCATCTTGTTCACTTTAGTTTGATTCTTGGTAGAAAGCGTGAGGTGAGAATCATTTAAAGGACAAAATAGCAGAAAGTTATTGGGTCTTCCTAAATGCGTGGTTGGAAGAGGAAAAAGTAAATGCAGTTTTCAACACTTAAAGATCCCAGAGAATAGTCAGATCACAGTCAAAAAATCTACACTTTACACATCAAGAGGAGTCTATAGCAAAATTATAGCAAAAAAGGGAGCATGCAACAGTATCTTTTTGAAAAAAGCCAAGGTTCCTTAGTTTTAAAACACAGAGAAAAAGTATAGGAAGATTTCCAGCAAGGACAAAATGGCAAAGTCTTATGCCCAGATCAAACAGGACTAATAAAAAGGCTATTTTATGAATTTTGTAACACAAAAGAGTTTGTCAAAGATAACAAATAGGTATTTTAATAAGACCTATGAGAGAAATCCATGTATGCCAATAATATAAAGCTTTACAAACACTAAATCCAATTCTTACCCTGAAACTGTCAGGAGAGCTTAGATATAGTTTTTCCCTAATGTCTTCTGGAGCACCAGCACAAAGCCTGTAAAAGATATGGTAATTCCTCTCTTCTTTGCTTTGCACACAGATCCTAGATTTCTCCAGAAGATAATGTGACACAAATCCACCAACCACAGAGTTCTAGGAAGAAGAAATATTTTGACTGATTATTTGAATGTTTTTGGATTATTTGAGATTTAAAGTTTTTCAATTTACAATTGTCTGATCGCGGCTATTTCAACAGACACTGCTCCAAAGATTAAAATACATCTATACCTAATACATATCAAGCTTAAAAAATAAACAGTTAACTTCACTATAACTTCTCCCCACCTCAGGTATTGTACCTACATACATTCCTCTTAACAGAAGGGTCTACCTCATACCCGTGAGCAGAAATTCTATGTGTGTATGCATAAGCTATCTAAGCTTAACTACACCTGACAAAAAGTTTTCATAGGCTACAAATGAGTATTACTTCTGACAAAAAAAAAATCATTTCCATGACTTTTGTCACATACATAATATTAATGTGAAGTCCCAAAATTTCACACAAATAAATAAAAAAATCAGTAATTCATATAAAATATTAAAACATTAAAATATTAAAACATTAAAATACATTTATAACTGTTGATATATACACACACACAACTCATGCTTATTTGTGCATTAAAGGAATGCATAAATACTGAAGAGCGATTAAGTTATTCTTTAGCATGCCTCTTCCCCTTTCTGTGATGAAGGGAATAATTTTTATTTTTTTGTTGATGGAAGCCATTTTCCCACTGACTTGATGCAGCATTTTCCAGTAATGACACAGTACTGTGGCTGTGGCTTCCCTTTCAAGGTGATAAATACAAATCAAATACAGAAAACAAGGACAGTAAGTATTTAGTGCAAATAAGTCTATTTAACTCACTACCAATCTAGTATTTCCATTTCATGGCAAAAATCATCACTGTTATCTGTATCAAAACTCCAGTACCTTTTCATTGAAGTGAATTTCCACAAATTTCCCAAAACGACTGCTGTTGTTGTTGCGAATAGTCTTTGCATTTCCAAAGGCTTCCAATAATGGATTTGCTGTTTAAAAAATAAATATTTAAAGTGTTAAAATTTGATCAGTAAAGCACCAAAAGGAAAGAGAAAATAAATACATATGAATTATCTGGTGAACTTATTGGGAATAAGGTTTGAAAACCAAAGGAAATATATTACCTATTAGGAGTAACTGATTTTGCAAATTGTACTGGATATACTATGGTGGAATTTACCACGAAGTGTTTAAATGTCATATGAAACTGCAAAATACTTGAATTAATACTGTAAGAAATTCAGGGGCAATCACCAAAAATAATTCAATGGTGTTCTTCTAACAGCCAGCAGATAAATAGCTGATACATAAATTATGTGATACAATACACAATTTGACATTTCCCAGTGAGCTGCTACTCATAAAATCTAAACTACCGACTTCTCCCGTAGACAAAAATGCCACTTAAATGTCATGCATACTGCATGTTAGATTGATTAGGGAAAAAAAAATGATATTAGAAAAGCTGATTTCAAAAACAATTTAAAAATGCCCTTTCAGATTAGCTCAACTAAGTGAATGAGTGTTTTTTCTACTGGCTGCAGTTTTCAAGCACCTTAAAGGAAAACCCATACAGAAAGAGTGGCAGCAATCTAATGTATGTTTTATATTTATATAAATCATGCATAGTTTAAGCAGTTTGAAAATGCTAAGTAGTCACAAAACACGAGGCTTCTGAAAGACTGCACTTTACTAGTTCTGAAGATCAAAGAAAATCAATTTACTGAATTATGCTAACAACAAACCAAAGAAAATAACTGCAGGATATTTTACGGCTTTTAACTAAAAAACATGCATTGGAAACTACACTAGCAGCAACTCAGCTTTAAAACTGACAACCACCTACAAATCTGCTCCTATAAAAATTGAACTGAGAAGGAACAACTACAGTGGTTGGATAAATTTGGGATGATAATGTATTATTTAGTAGGACATCAGCATTAACTTTTTTGTTTATTTTAAATAATTTAATAATTTAAATTCAAATTTTAAATTTGAAAAAAATATATTAAAATGTAACCTTAAAATAAATTAGGCAAAATACAATACCTTCTACAATTCTGTCATCAATATCTTGGCCGGTACCATAGGACTCAGTCAAATACCTGCAAAGCAAGATAAATATACCAGTATCTTTCATGTTCCAGGTTACTTCAAATCAAAAGGGTTTTTAACATGGCTGTGCACCACACTTACTGACAATTCACTAAAGGTGAGAGCATATTGATTGTAAGTTACAAGTTCCTGTATGCTTTTAAAATAAAACTTGAATTTCCTTTTTTGTCATAAGCAAAATATTCTTGTAGTCTTCTGTTTTATTTTCCAACACTTCGGGACAAGTTGGAAATTGCTTTTAGATGTGCATAAGGAAATTATACTTTTGAACAAATATAGTGACTCCATTATTGTGCTACCTGTATTTATTAGTAATCTCAGTAAACTTGTGAATTTTCACATGTATTTCCTGAATAAAAGACAAGTTCCACGCATACAGATTCTGCATTCACTATCATCAATGTTAATAAAATGCCAAAGCATAGAATGTGAGATTGGAAATTGCAATGCACAATTAAGCTAAGAATCAATTCAGCAATCAAAGAAGGAAATGAAAACAAATGCAAAAAATGAAGTTGCAGCCTTTCTCTCCCCCTCAACTCCCACCCCCAAGTACAAGGCATACCTTCTGGAAATTCACAACTAAATCTGGGACACATTAAAAGCTGATCTTGAAATAGAGCCTCCCAAAAAAGTTTAGGAACATTAACAGAGCTACATTACTACCTTTTGCCTTCTGATTACACAAGGAAAAAGCCTTCCTGTTTTTAAAACTCAATGACATTTTGTACACAGACGATGTGGGGGTGGCAGCAGGGAGATGCAGCAGTGGTAACATTTGCCTGCCATGTAATCAGAACTTCCTTTGCTAAGAAGCAGAAGAATAACATCCTTTGAGGACATTCCTCAGGGGATGTTCTCCCAGTGCCTGCCATGTTTTTTGATTGTTTTTTTTTCAGCAGAATCAAAGTTGTGAGCTGACTTCTGTTAGGCTGTCACCTATAAATATCATTACCATCACTTTGCTGCAACTCCTACACCTCTCCGCTAAGGGCTGCACAGGGGCAGAGAAGAACAGAGTGAAGGACAGATGGCCAGCCATGATGATTCTTCCTGTGATGTGGAAGATAATACCACTACCACATACATGATGGAAAGAAAAGGAGAATAAAAGATTTACACAGGGAAACAAGGACAAGGAGGGAATGGAATGCACTCACATTCATGCTGCCTGCATTTTGCTTCCCTAGATAGTCAGGCCCTTTGTATTCCAGGAGAATTTAATGGAGCAGTGTTCTCCAGTTACAGTGTTCCAGAATGATATAAAGCAGTTAAAGTATGATACAAATATGGTCAAAAATATTAAAAACGTGTAAGAGGAAGGAAGGCTGGTCAGCAATACGGTCTCCATTTAGTTAAATATGCTTGATGCTTGATCTCTCATACATCAATAAATAGATAAATGCCATTATTCAGTATTATTCAGTAAATTAGGGTAGAAGTATATTACAGAACCCCTGCAATTGTCTCAGAAATCAAGAGTTAAAAACCATGGATCAAGCAAACTGAAGAAACAAAGACAAGAAAAACAGATGAATGAACATTTTTGGCAAAAACAAGTGTGTCTTGCAAGACACAGTTAAAATGCCTAGTTTCAGATTTATCAACCGTAATACCAGACACATAATACCACAATGACTGCATCATAAATCATAATAATTATATGATGCCACTACAAGTCAGTTAAGGTTTCTGTAAATGTGTAGCCATTCCCATATGTTATCATGTCAGCATTTAAGTTTAATCCTATGAATGTATTTTCCTATTCCATGAATGTAATGTATTAAAGTGTATGTAGAAGCATACACATAACTTTCTGAATTGGGTCTTAAAGCTGTGCTACAATTACCTTACAATTAGTTCTGTCTGGATTTCAAACAAATACATCAACATGAGAAATTCCCCAATTAACTTCAATCCAAAAGTACAAACCTCAAAACAAATTTAGTGTTTTCTGTCTTGCCAGCTCCTGATTCTCCAGAAACAATGATGGACTGACTCATCTTGAGTACTTTCATGTCACGGTATGCTTTATCGGCTTAAATAAAAGAGTATGTGAAACATGACAAAAGTTATACTTGCAACTCTCCTGAAAATTAAAATAAAAACTAGCCACAATACAAACGTAAACTATACATTTTCAATAAACAGCAAATCTTTACAATTGAGTGTATTACAACATATTGCAAATTACATTATAGCTGCCCACCCTCCAACATTGACGCATGATAGCTTACAGTCTTTGAGAACAAAAAATGTAGCAACTTTATCTAGGACAAAATAAAACAAAAACAACCACCTAGAAATAAAAGTATTCGGTTAAATGTATTCACAAAATAGCTGAAAAACAATCTTCCTTTAACATATTTTTAAAGGGAAACTTTCATTTGCACTTTGTAACAAATAATAGCCGAGATAAGGACACTTGGAAAAGTGTGGGGGTAGTTTTCTTGCTTAGCAGAAGGTACTGAAAAATACAGCTGTTTAGACTTCAACGATTGTTTGACTACAAGAAATAGTGCATGTGATTTGCCAATAGGATAAAAGACAAATGAAATTGCTATATTTCATCAGTTTTGTTTATGTCATTCTTCATTTCTAAAATCTGATATTTTTTTTATGATTGTAAATTATATTAAAACTGCTTAAACATTAAAAAAAAAAAACTGAAGGAACAGAACAAACACAAATAGTTGCCAAAATCTTCAAATTGCCTATCAAGGAGGCGAAAATTCACAATTTTAGCAATCATGTTTTATTTGATTATAGCTTAAAGTAAATAAATAACTGTCACAGAGGTGCAATTTACATAGGACTGCAAAGTATTTAATGCTTGTTTTGAAAAGACAAAACCAGACTTGATACATACCAATAGCAAAGACATGTGGTGGCAATGTCCCAAGTGATCTGCCCTGGTACTTTTTAATAGTATCTGAAGAATAGAACTTAGGTATATCAAAATACGGATTCACTGCAATAAGAATGTTGGCTACATATGTCTGTGAAGAAAAGAATTAACAGTAAACTATTAGCTAATATCCAACCAAGTGTTTAACAGCAATTTTCTATTATTGAAGAGTATAGACGAAGTATAACAATGATATTAGTAGTTCTCTCCAGCTAATGTAGGTACAAGAAGGGATATGTTTTCAGAGTTCTTCTAACTATCTTTTCAGGACTTCTATGAAAAAGCACTTCTCAGGAGAATTTCCTAATCACCGAGCTGTGGAGTATGTCCTGAATTTGACCTTTCTCCCTCTCCTTTTAAGTGATTTCCTATTGTATGAGTTGCTGGATCAGGGATAAGACATCACTACTTCCTCCTCTGAAGTGAATGAAGTAAGCTCTTGGCTAGCATAATGCCATCTCCTCCAATGAGGACAGTAATTTTTCAATATCAAATGGAAGCAACTCAGCAGGAAGGACTGACAGAATCCTTCCTGGGAACATGCTCAAGCCTGGCAATAAAAGCATTCAGCTGAAAGAAATTAGCTATGGCTGCTTCTGAAGTGAGAAACACAGAATACAAGCGCTCTGTAATTGAGAAAGAATTTGAGAAAAATCTCAAATCAAGACTGCTTTTTACTTTTACATCTGAAAAATCTTTCATACTTCAGTTTTAATGACCAGATCATATACAAGGATGAACAGATGTCTGAAGCACGTAAAAAAGCAGATTTGCAGGAAAAGGCCAGAACAAAATCAGATAAAAACTCAGACTGAATACCTTATTTGGTTTATTGTTAGCCAGCATATCCCCAAGACTGAAAACCCCCAATCTGAATTTTAGGCACTACCATGACATGCTAATAGAAGGCTGGATCACACCCAATGTACTAATTTTCTCAGATGCCCCTATTTTCATCATGATTTTAGTGATGGAAAACACAAGTACAGAGTTTTTCATAAGCTGCAAGTACTAATATTAGTTTCCTTTTCAGTAAGAAGACAAATGTTGTTAATCAGCACTAAACAAAAACCAATACAATAGATTTTGACTGTATCCAACAGTTACAACGGAAAGGTAGTTAAGATATAAATTGATATTTTTCCAGAAAATACATACACTCAGGACAACATATTAGCAGCACTTGTTTAAAATGAAGTTTTAGGAACCTAAATACTATCTTGTCTCATTACAAGTTCAGTTTAAGAATTTATTTTATTGTTTTTTCTGTGTGCGCTTTATTATTATTTTTCCATTATAGCATTCAAATCGTTTTTATTTTTCTATTTTAAAGCTGGTGCTTGATCTTGAACCCATTAAAAATTTATAGCTGTGTAAAGTTAACTGCAACAAAGGAAAACAACGATACTTTCTTTACGCACATATAAGAGGGTATAACTCTAAATCAGTTCATTTTAGAACACTAGACTAAGAAAAAAGTTGATTATTTTAATGCTGAGACTTAGAAATTGTGTAGTCATTTTGCATCATCACTAGCCAGCTTTCTATTAGAAAAAAATAAGAAAGAAAATTCTTCTCTTTCTTCTATTTCACAGCTGTCAGTGTCAGGGCAGATGGCAAGGACAAAATGTAATTCAGTCAGAATTCATTAAGTACAATTAGGCAATTTGATAGCAATATAAAAGATTAAGATGGACATCTGAGCTAGGAGGTGTCAGAGACGGCACCTGTTCGCTTCGTTCAAAAATAATGAAGAAAGAACCATCTTTGTTAACAGCTACTGCACTGGTGAAATAAGTTCCCTATAGGAACAGACATTCGTGATACAATGCTTTCCTATACTTGCAACTAAGCAACCACGTAGAGAAAAATCTATTGCTCTGCCTGGTAAAAAAAAATTACCTAGCATCAATTTGGTTCAGATCTCAAGAGAGGTAGCAAGAATTGCCGAAAACCTCCTAACCTCACAATGTTACCACTTCTGTTAATTTTCTGTGATGGGGAAATAATATTTCTTGGTTGATTTGGGTTTTTTTGATTCTACTCTATAATTCTAATGATATTTATCGTTAGAGTGGTTGACATGACAGATCATACTTACATAAATTCTATCCTTACTGTACCGAACTTTGATATTGTGAAGGAGAGTGGCTTCATTTAAATACATAAGGGAACCTGCAAGCAAAAGACAATCATGTACCATTAAAGAGCACAGGACTTTTGTGAACAGCCGAGCAACTAAGTCTGAGGATTAAGGAGCATTTTACTTCCTCTCTCTTTGCCTACAGTTTAATCCTATCATTCCTTCATACTTTGTTGAGGCAGAACTGCTGACTCAATCAACATATGCTTTCAAAACTGTAGACCTACTCTTCACTGTGCAACCTAAGTTAAAGAATGTTGCTGAACAAATAATTAGACTACGGGAGCCTCAACACAGATCCTGAAAGTGTGAACTGACAGTTTTGAAGTCCCTTCTAACATCCTCACAGACAAACACAGTGCATTTCCCTCCATGCTGTCCTGCAGGCATGGAAACCAGTGTCTATCAAAATCCATCACACCAACCCCAGCTCCTCTCTGAACTCTGCAACAGTGTCCACAGGGCAGGACCAACTAACTGATGCCTGGAGTGACTGCTGGCTCATGGTGATTTTTGGATGTTTAATTTCCCCGACATATTTTCTAGAGGCAGCGGCAGACATCATTGCAACACCAGGCACCAATGCAGCCTTTGACTCCTCTAGGCCTACTAGGCCTCCTCAAAGAAACTGTCAAGGTGGAAAAGATATTACCACAACAAAACCTAGCTTTTTTCCTTCTTCACCTGTTAACATAAAATAACCACTAACTTTGCTAGTGTGCTAGGAAAAGACAACCCAAGACAGAGGCACACACACAAAGTTTCAACACGCTGGCAAAGCTTGGCCTTGTTCTCAGCTATAAAATACTGGAATGTGTATGGCAGCCTTAATTACAGAGAACAACTGAGGGCACTACTCATTACACAGCCTCAGTTTTCAAATCTGCTCAGTCATCTTCTTCTGTTTGCCTAAAATTCAAGTGCAGAACACTATCTTGTCTTCTTACAATTGACTGGCGACCATAGTGATTAAGCCTTACAGCACTACTGGCACTTAAAAAGTTGTACACACCTGTCTTGTTATAGAATAAGCACTTAATGACAACTGCAACACCCTACCTCACATGAGGGCCATATGTGGGTTATCAGTCTACAGTGACCAACAAAGTGTAGAAAGTCAGTGCTGTTCCTTAATTTGAGCCAGTGGGATCCAGTGCCCTTCCTCAAGGGTCCCAGAGAAAAGCATATTCTGACTTATTTCCGTGGATGTGCAAGACAGACTGCAAATTCATATTGCCTGAAGTCAATCTGCCCAGTCAACTCACCCAGCAAAGAAGCCTGAAGTTCAGCAAGCAGCTTCTATCTTCTCCCTCAATGCTCCTTTTTCTGAACCAAAAAGTACTAACAGTAGAATAGGGAGTGGCTCTACTTCCTACCATGTACACCCAGACCAGCCTGAAGCAAAGGTTGCGTCAGCAGTGGTTTGCAGCCTCCCTCTGGTTTGTGTAGCTCCATTGACTAACAGCACTTCCTTCCTTGCCTAACTAAATATAGCTTTACTTCAGATGATTGGAGCCATTCACATTTCTCAAAGGACCTTGCAGCTTCTGAGTTGTTTAGAAGAAACCATCTTCCTCTGAGAAATCCCTTGTACATATAAACCTGCGTTGTCTGAGGCTTCTGGACCACAAATTGCAGGTCTGCCCTAGCAGACCTATTTCTGCTGTCACCTCTTTGAATGAGATCATCCCAAGAGGAAGAGACATGAGAAGGAAATGAGCCAGAAACTTCTGCTTGCTCTAATGAAAGTTAAAATCTCCTTGTCCCCTTGAGTTTGGATGTGCGAGTAAGTGGGGAGTTGTAAATTTTGAACATTGCTGATTATTTTTAATCATTTGAATTCTGAGTACTGAGTTGAGAAACTGCTATACAGTGATTGTCTTAGTACACTTAAAATTCAAACTAAACAATCCTCTCCCTTGACTGCACGTTCAGATGAACCTCGAACAGTTTGCACTATATTTTAAAGGAAATAGTTAGGCATCCCAATAAAAATTTTGTAATAATCCAAACAATGCAAGACTCCAGATTTCAACATGTCCCCAGTATTCTCCTAGCAAAGGGATTCCAGTCCTCATTAAAGGCATTGTACCTGCAGATTCACCACGTAACGGGAGCTTAATCCCGAGAGAAATGTTGTCACCTCAACACAAGAATGTGTAAACTAAAGCTTACATCAGCAATTTCAAAACACATATTCTTTAGAATAAACCTCTTTAAAGCAGCATCTACATCCGGAGGCAAAGGAAGTAACCAGAGAGAGAATTTTGAATATTCACATGGCTCGTTCCTAAATATAGGCCGTGTACATTTATAGTCCATGCACTTATTTACATACACAAAGTTCACAGAAGCAAAGTCAGGCACTTAAAGTCAGGAAATACCAATGTATTTATACATTCTGGCTCTCTTGTACATACAGTAAAGCAGGGTTTGTATGGAAGATTATGTTTTACCAGCTAATTACAAAGCTCTGGGGTCTGCAGAACACTTTTTATTTATTTATTTACTTATTATTTGTTTCACCTCAAAAGCAAGAAGTTCTGGGTTTTTTTTTGCCATAAAGAATAAAAGTTCCATGTATGGTGACATCCCCCTAAAGTTGAGTAAGGTTGAGGTTGCAGGGGAGCAGAAGAGGACTGTGAATCACAAGAAAACATAAATTATTTGTCTCTGTATCATTTGCAATATTTACTGAGAATTCACATTTGAGGAAGGGCTAGGTTGTCAAAAAGGTTCTCTCTTGCAGCCAGCACATTAGAGACGTGGAAGAATAAAAGGTGGAAAATAACAACCCCAATACTTCAACAGATTACTCCCTGGGAGGGAGTTAATCACTAAGGATGGGTTGGAATGGTAAGTATATTATTAACCAGTTCTTTGGGATTTTTCAAAACATTACAAAGAGAGATGGAAAGTGCCAATAGTTAGTCAAGTTTCCTAGTGATTTATACTTAATGTGCTCTTCTTAAAGTTCAACAACACTCAGCAGAAAACAGAGAATAGCTTGGGTTGGAAGGGACCTTAAAAAATAATCTAGTTCCAACCTTCTGGCCATGGGCAGGGCTGCCAACCACTAGGTCAGGCTGCCCAGGGCCCCATCCAACCTGGCCTTGAATGTCTCCAGGGACGGGACGTGCACAACTTATTCAGAGAACAAACTTATCTAGAGAGAACAAAGCTGAACTTGAGGCTTATCTCCAGCATGTGTGAATCCCAACTGCTGAGCAAAAGGTACAAATGCATTGGAAAAGTCTCAAAATAATATTTGATACAGAAAGGATTGCTGAGCAAAACATTTATTGTTTTATATTTTATTTAGTAAACCAAAGAAGACATTTTCTTCAGTTAAGTTAAAACAGTCTTCCTACTGAATAGTACTTGGCTAAAATATCAAATCACTTCCATTATCTCATTCCAATTTTCAGTTCCCTGCCTAAGACACTCAGATGTCAGGACATCTCAGTAGCATCACTGTGACAGAGGAATACATTAAAAACATTTTCCTAACAACCATCATAGGCAGAAATGACTGATATCAACTTTGAAAAGTTCCTACCCACGATATGTTCACAAAACCCACAAGAAACTGGAAACAAAGTTGCCAGCTTAGTTCTACCTGAAACAACACTGCATCATCTAAGCCCAATCACAAGCCTCAAGTCTCATTTTCTTGTTCATTACAGATCAGCTGTAACATGTACTTCCTGCCATGGGATATAAATAGTATTCCACAACAGAAATTGTGGATCTTAAGTCATCTAAACAACTTTGGAAGTCCTACTTTATTTTAAATGAAGAACAACAGAAGCTACTTTTCTCCACTATTTATAAAGTTACAAGTACTTTGGCCAACCAGTAACCCCCATCAGAAATATTTTATAGAATTCCATTCAACGGGACTTCAAAACAGGATAGTCTCTGCTAATAGATTTGTTCACAATGAGCAGCAGTTCTATAAAAGCTGATGTTTTCTCACTCATCTTTCTTGGTACTCTCTCCTCTCCACAGATTTGCACACTAACTTGTTTCCACACAACTAACCATAAAATATTTAAAAAAATAAAAATCCTGCATATCAACACAATGTGTATTATGCAAGTTCACTTCAAAAGTCCTTCTCCAGCTGCACTCCTTTGTCTGATTCACTATAACCTACTTCCATTTCCAGTGGCCCCAAAGGACATCGATTCCTGTCTCCAGATTTGGAAAGGTCATCTTAACACTTATTTTCAACTACTCATACTTCCACAGGAATGCTACCTGAGGAATGGTTTACATGCAGAAAAACGCAGTACAATACAGTTGCTGATAGAGCAACTAATTCTTTTGCTGCACTGTGAGGCCAACTAAACCCTTCACAATCCTCATTGCAGCTGATCAAGAGGCAGTTAAGTGGCACTTGACATATGCCTAAAGTCAGTCAAGTAACAGTTGCACATGAGAGTAACTCATGTAGCCATCAGTTTTCCCTACAGTGCTTGGCTGTAAATAAAAAAAATAAATAATAATAATAAAAAAAAAGAAATAAAAACCCACCACGGGCTTTAAGTTTAAAAGGCTATTAAAGTACATACACAAATTCAAGCAAAGAAACAAAACAAAAAGGAAATATTGTAAGAAAATAGTATTCTCTTCCATACACTTTTTTTTTCAAATGCATAATTTATTTTTAAATTCGTAACTTACAATTATCTTCCACATCCTTTTTGCTGTCCTCTTCAGCAGGAAACACTTGATTGATAGCAGACTGGAACGTCTGTTAGATGAGAAATACTAACATTGTCAGAATTCCACCAAAATAAAGAGTTCGAAGAAGTCTTATGTCATGTTGCAGGTAAATGTACTGTAATCATGCACACGGAGATCTAGCTTTAAAACTCAGCACTGGAAATTTTACCGAGATCCTAGGAGCAGATAAGAACTGCAGCATTTATGTTATTGCACTACATTATGAAAATTGCTGTAATATATATTCTTATCACAAAAATATTAAGATACTTTTTGAAAATTGCATGTAGTTGTTGGCACACAACAACAGACCATGCTAAAAATAAGAACGACAAAATCAACAGTACTGCAAAGGAAAGAAAGGATAAACAAAGGACAAATGACTTCCTCAGCTTTGCAAAGAAACAAAAAGAATAAAAATGAAATTATTAGTTAAGTGAAAGGACTGGGCTGCCATTTTCACATTGTTTTAAAATGTTCTCCCCTAAAACACAAATATTCATACATACATAATATTCATAATAATATCCCCAATTCTGAAACTCTGGGTGCTATTAATCATTTTCCTTTCTTCAGCAAATCAGTATTAAAAGTAAAACAAGACTTTCCTTCAGTCCCTGTACTCCAGTGGCATAAAACCTGCCATTTACCAAGCGACAACGTCCAACTGAAAGAATTCGTAACAAAACCAACTTTGTTTCTCCTTTATTCTCCAGAAATCATTATTCACATCATTGTAAAACTGAAGGAAAAGCATCCCAGAACACATGTACAACAGCATCTGCACAAAACTACTGCATATTATAAGAGGCAGGCTTTTAATTTTACTTTTTAGCTTGCACGGGCTACCCTGATGCACCAACTAATTTGCTTGCTTAACTTTGTATCCAGCAAGACAGTACCATGAGAAGCATCCCACAGGGAAGTTCAGGAGAAATACAGCAACTGGCTTCATCTCTGTTTCATTACAAAATATGCAATAAATGTGATCTTGTAACTTAGACCATCACAAACAGCCACAAATTCCAACCCTCTTTGAAGTGACAAAGATTAATAGCATCTCTGAGCCAAAGTAATTGCTGCCAGTTGGAAAAGACTAAGTCTGCAATATCCCTTCCCTGCAAAGTTATCATGCGATATGCAAATTATAGTCACAATAAATTACAATATGCCATTTCCTTATTGGGATTCAGTGCAGGAAAAAAAACGAAAAGCATATAACACTTTTGTAATGGAAAAGAAACTGCATGGTGACTGTGGAACACTTGGATGTCTGTCAGACCAACTTTCTTCACCGGAGCGTGGTAGAGCTGAGGTGGATCTGAACATCACCTACCTCAGTTCAGTTCTTGCAGGGTAGAGCCCCCTCTTCCCTCCCTCCCTCTCAAAATGCTGCAGTTGTAACATAGTGCCATCACTATCTCTGCAAGTTTGTTGACAATAAAGGTGTATCTCATTCGGTAAAGATAAATTTGAGCACACCAATTTCCCACATACTCAGTTCATTCTGAATTAAACAGTGGAAAACATTTTAAAAGTTTGGTTGGCTTCACAAGAATCTAACTTCACTTATTCTTGTCTGCTGCTACATAACTCATTAAACCACTACCAAATACAGAATTACTTTTTTTCCATGGGAGAGAGTGAACATGATATCCAGCTATTCCGTAACACTTCACAAATCTTTGATACTCCAGCATTTCACAGATCTAAACCCAGCCATACCACATCTATCACAGAAGAAGAAGGGCTTTTTCAGTGTCACTCAGCCTTCTGACCAAAGATAAATCTCAATGAGAAATTAATGAAAATTCATACTGATTATGTCCTCCTTCATTTTTTTCACACAATGGGAATTGTGAAATAATTGCTAGAAATTGCATTATTAGATATGCTGCAGGGACAGCTTGTGACAAACCAGATGTCCTCCAAGCTCTTCCTGTCTTCTGTAATTTAGTACAGTATCATATCTAAATATTTCATGAATGATAAAGCAAATAAGCAATATAAAGATGACTTAAACAGTTGTTTTTCTGCTGGATTTTTTTTATACCAGATGAGAAAATGAAGTATAGTTTAAACTATGCCAACAAAGAATTTTACTTCTCTCACAGTTGCCCCACTGCTTTACGTTCAAGGTGATTATTTATAGTGTAGATAAATACATTACTTAGATGCATAAAGCTCTGAATATTGCCAAATACTATTAAAATCTAATCTATTAAATAGAAAAATGGCCAAGATATCTCAGGTCTATCATTTAAAAAAATATCCAAAGCGGTGTTGTCCTGTATTTTGAAATAAATTGACTGTAAGGAGAAAACACTTCAGGAAAACACCATTTTTTATTCTAAAAATGGAGAGGATATTATGAATACCAAAGTGGTCTCAGAAGGCAAAACAGAGGGTATGTGGTTTTTTGTGTGTTTTTTTTCCTCTCTGTAATGAAGCAGCCCTTGAAATCCAACAGCAACCTTAACTATTCTTCCAGAAACCAGATGAGTGAAAAAAAGATATCTTTCCGTTCAAGCAGGATCTTCTTTCTGCCATGTAATCCAATATGTGTAACCAGGCATCCCTTTATACCTTCCAGATACAGACAGGGAGACACCCCTACTCTCTTCCAGCTGCATTTCACAGAACAACCCAAAGCAACACAAACAGTTCGTATGGTGGACAAGAGCCTGCTTCATTCGCTCAAGCAAGCTGCACTCACTGCTATAATAATGCCTTCGCTTGAAAACACTGAACTTTGGACGTTCTGATCCTTACTTTCAGAGCACATTTATTCATTTATACTTAACCTGGGAAAATGCCTTTCTGGTTATTCAGAGCATACTGGGAACAGTGGCCCCACAAAGCCTTCCAGGACCCATCAGAGCCTTTCTCAGAGTCATCCAGCGCCTCTCAGCTGACCACAGCAGGGCTGTGAGCTGGTGTCTGCAGCAATGCGTGCCTCCCCAGCACTGCTGGAAACTCATTACTAGAGAAACTCATTAGCAACCCATTTCTCAGTACCACCAGGATCCCAGGAAGGCCTCTCAGAATGCAAGTCCCTCTGAGGCATCCCTTCCTAATCACTTAATTCAGATTTGCTACCTCTAGGAAAATAATACATCCCCTGTTTGGCAATTTCACTAGGATCTGCCTTCTCCCTGTTACAGCATTAAGCAATACAATAAAAGCTAATTTCAACAGTTCCCAAGGTCAGGATTTCCGATAAGTTCAGAGAAGTACATTCTGAGTAAGAGGTGTGTAAGTGCAACATCAGCCAAGCGTAACAACAGGCTGCCCTCCAGCCTTCCTCCCTGCAGCCCAGTGGGGACCTGTGGGCAGGACACAGGCACGGTGCTCCCAGCCCTAGGTGGGATCCTGCTCATTAGTGAACCACTCACTGGTTTCCCGGGAAAGCTTTCTATTTTTTTCAGCCTTGAAAGCCCACGATCTGGCTTTTGGGAGCAACTCCCACCATGTAGCACATGCATCCTGTTGTGATAACCAGCCCTCACCACTTGCATTACTCTTATAGAACGCAGCCTTGGTGACTCAGATCCCACCTCTCGATAGACACCTTGGCAGGCATATGCAAAGACCATTGTTAACTCTGTATGAGCTGTGGTACCTAGAAATGCTATTGCTGGTTCATCAGTAAATAAGCACATCTACCAGCTACCTTCATCAGTCTGGGCTGGGCAACTCTCCTTCACAGCGCAAAGCAGTCTGTGGCCACGCGTGCCCTAGGTTCTCCCTCCTGCTGCTGCTTGCTGCCATCCTGAAAACTTTCCACTTGTCGGCTGCTCAGGCGGATCCCCTCTCTGACCTAGTTTGCTGCACTACACAGCTGTGCCGACACAGCTCAGGGTGCCACTGCAATGCCACAGGCAGGGGAGGGAGTGAACGCAGCAGGAAACTGCTGCCTCGCAGCACTTATTGCAGTTATTAACAATGTATTTTAATTAACCATTAATGGTATAAAAGGCAACAATCAAGAAATACACACAAGCACATTTCCTTCTCAGTCTGTGATCTCGGGTACGGTACCAGCTTCTCCAGAGAAGACGTATGACATGTTAATGACCCAGATTAAATAATAATAATAAGTTAGACTGCCCGGGTATGTTTACAAGATCGGATTACTCATCTCCTCCCTGTAATTATCAGGGGCAACTCTGGAGCTGCTGGATCACTCCTTACTGAAGAGCGCTTTTGAGCTGTCCTTTTGAGTAAACAAAGTGGGTAAGAGTGGGTACAAATGCTGACTGCTTCAAATTAATGGCCCCAATGCACAAAAGCAGCGTCTTCTCCAAAAGACAAAGAGCAAAGAGAAACATTTCAGTATTACAGGAAATCAATAACATCTTGAGAAGACTGAGAAGGTAATTAAGAAAATGTTCTACTCTACCTCTACCTCTATTAATATAAGTTTGATACTTAGAAATACAGGGCCATCATAATCTCTACTGAATTTAAACTGTAAAGTCTTCAATCCCTTACATGAACAAACAACATGAATTGTTCACTGTGAACCATGAAGCAAAAATATCTGCATTTTAAGATCTTTTTGTTTGCTTGATTAAAAAAAAAAAAAAGAGGGAAAGGAAAAGGTGGCAAGAAATGGCTCCCAAGACAGCAGATGTATTAGAAATAAACAGTGATTCGGGAATCTCTTTATTGCCTATTTCTCTTTTCAACATGTGAACTTTTGCTCTCATCACATCAGAACCTTTTGGGGACATAAGCAGAAACAGGACTAGGGGTCAACACTTAAATCAGTAAAAAACTACTTAATTGTTTAATATACTCTTGTCTGAATAATTTTGCTCCTTCCCATACTGAAGAATGCATACTATTGCTAAATCTACAGATCTTATCTCACACACACAGAAGTCAGATGTCACACTTTTTATTTCTAAGGAAAGAAAAATCTACTTCCTGTATGAGATTTTTTTTAAAAAAGAAAGTCTATAAACATTCCTCCCAAAGGAAGGACTGCTGTATAACCTTTTGATCTGTGACAAAGCATTCTCTACTATTGTAGACATTAAAAAAAAAAGTTATCAAAAAAAAATTTCTTTCCATACCTGCAGTTACAAAACAGACAAAATGGTTACAAACAGCACATAGCAGGTATTCACAAGGACCAAATCACAACTTTTAAAGCAGCATATACTCTTATTCCAGCAGGTAAAAACCAGGACACTGGCCATCTGAATCAGGATAATTAATAGTTACAAGGCACTTCCTGTAACAACTGACATCTAATTAAGTCCTACTGAAACTGAAAGATGTCACGATAAGTGAAGCAGCTTGAACACACTTTTTAGGACTTGATTTTAACAGTTGCCTTTCTTTTGCCTTTCATTTAATGTAGCAATTCCATAGGACCTTTGTTTGACACTATGTTACCCTTCACAGTATCAGGGCAAGAGGATTCATCACTCAATCCTTAACAGTGTAACAGAAATGTGTCTAGTCTAAAACAGAGCCCAGCACACTCCTGTAGGACTCTACCTGTATGCATCTCAGGGAAAAGAGAAGCTCATCTCAACAACTCAACAACAGACCCTCAACCAGTCTCGAATCTAGAAAATTGAGCACACAGTATTGATTCAAAGGGCTATGGAGATTCAGCCCTCCTCTCTTTCGTGAGCACATGCAGATAATTGACAGAAAGCACGCGCTTCTTATCAGGGGGATATTTCATGTGCAGTGCAAGCTAAAGCAGAACAAAGTTCCTTAGCCAAAAGCAGAACAGAAAACCTTTTTCCCCACTCATTCAGACTATAATGGTGGATATCAGCAAAGCTTGGCAAACAGGTAATTTTTTTTGTTTTTTACTTTTTGGTAAGGTTTTTCTCTGCTCCTTTTCTTGTCAGACACTTACCTTGCCTTTCTGATTCAAAGGGTCAATAGTTAAATAGTCAGTACCAATGTCCACAATCACGCCCATCTGAAACCCATCAGTTGGGTGTGGAGCCCAAACGGGCTTCCCATCCTCCATTGTGGGATCTATCCAGTATTTCCTGTAAGGAAAAAAAAAAAATTGTATACAAATCTAGTAAGCTATCAGGGTTTAGTACACAGACATTAGTTTATTATACTTATTCCTGTTACCCAGTGTGGAAGCAACCAGACAACAGACTGGAGCCAGCCAGTCAGGACAAATTCTTCCAGCCCTTTTCCATCCTGTGACACTTACAGAGGACTCCTTCAAACTCGTGTATGAAGATTCAAAGATTGAACAGTTTTTTGGGCAGTCCAGAGACTACTCCCTGAAGCTCTTTGCTCGATTTCCCCAACTTACAAATGAAAAAGAGGGGTTAGCTCAAGATCAAAACAGAGGTACAGGACAGATATAAAGCTTGGTCTGTACTAGGAGTGTACGCACAACACACACACGCATGCAGTGAGTCATATGACAAAGAGATGCTTGTCTTTACCTGACTTGGTGCGCAAATACCCTAATTTCTGTAATGGGCACACGGTCCAGGTATATGTGAAGCAAGCAGCAACGCAGTCCCTCCTCATTTGAGACAAATGAATGTGTACACTTCTCACACAGCTGGGTAGATGGTTCTTAAATAACCCTTTTATGTATTCCTTATAAATACATCGATTTATCACACTACAGGCATTTAAGACACTGACCTCCAATACAGCAACACTAAAACTCCGTGCCTCTTCAGAACACTGACCTTATTTTCTACAAAAATATGATGTGAAAATAGCTTTAGATTATATGAAATCTACAGCGCACAAGCAAAATAGATGCTAAGGCCAAGACACTCAAACCTTAGGCTCCTCCAGTTATGCAGCTAAATAAGTTCCCAATTAAAAGAAGTATTTGATTGCATGCAAAGCTCATTGAACTAACCAGGAAAGCTGCCAACATTGGCACAATCTGAATGGCTAATGGTGCCATTTTAAATATGCTGAATAAGTCCTTTTTTTGAAGCCTACTTTAGAGTCCTAATGAGAATAGGGAGACCAGGCAGCTTGAAAGGCTCACTTCTCCTGGCCTTTTCTTATCCCCCTCCAAAACTGACTCACACGCCAAAGTGACATGTTTTAGCCATCCCAAAACTTGTGAAAGGTTTGTCATATCACTAAGGTGTAACTTGCCCCTCCCAGCATGAATCAAACGAGTCTGCCAAGTCGGAAAGAAAACACAAGCAGCAAAACCGCAAGCTAGGAAACAGGTCCCATGTTTGTCTTTTCCTCACATCTAAAAGAAGAAAATGGAGCTCCAAAATTTCTCACACTTAGTGAAGAGGCTGCAGATACCTTGGTCACAAGCAATGGCAAGGAAAAAAGTCATCGTCCCACCAGGAAGCTGCGCAAACACAAGCAGAAAAGGGCACTCTCATCTCACTGAGAATGTGTCAGGACATGCTTCACATGACCTGCTTCTTGCTGCTCCAAGGCATTTTAAAAGGTCTAAAGAGAAGGAGCCTTGTGGAGATCACGTTGGGAATGCTGCTGGTCTTAACATCTTAGCTGTCAAAGTATAAAGCAACCTGTCATTAACTTCAATGTTAAATGACAGAGGCTTTGAAGTAATTCTAGAGCAAAGACCTTGGAATGCAAAGTCAAATATTTTTTAAATGAAGTAACGTTCTGAAGAGACTTTGAAAAAAAATAGTTACAGAGTACTTCATTGAGAGTTGATCTTTTTTTTAGCTAATTTCTCCCTCTCCCCAACATGCAGTTCAGGATGTTGTTATCTTTATAGCAAGGTTTTTAACACATGTTTCTAGTGTATTCTACTCAAACAACTCATGACATTTTAAAAATTTTGTTTAATACAGGAAACCTTATAGTTTACTTTCTCCCATGGTTGGAGCATGTTAACTTCTTTTAGCTGCTCAAAAAGAAAGCTTATGTGCTAAAACCTCGAGCATCACATTTGCTTCTATTTACTTCCAGTCTCTTGCCACATGCCATGAACTCTGCACACCAGGATCATCCCTAGCAAGTGTTGCCAGCAACATGGTATACATCCTGTAAAACAACATCTGCAGTCACTCGCAATTGGCTGCTGGCCATTTTTTATTTACTGTTGGATACTGTAAATCAGACCCGAGCTACACCACAGCTCTGTGGGTCATTTTTTCCATCCAGACCTGACCCCTGAATACCACTGCCACAACGGGTGTAGCTGCTAAACATTTGAGTTTATTTCTGGATAAAACCAAGCCTTCATTTCTTCACAAGAGTATCATTTTCTTTTAAAATACTACTTCAGATTGGTACTTCAGCAACATGCCACACAACCACTAAAAACAAGGCTCTCCTCTGCATTCAGAGCATGGCCAGCTCTCCGGACATAGCCATGTTGCACAAGGGAAAAACTCTGATATTACTGCCAAAATTTCCGCTTCAACATGAATCCAGTCCCTCCCGCTGGTGTCTGGAGGCTTCTGCTTTGTTCACCTACATGGACTTCTGCATTCTTGTAGATTCTGAAGCCTACTTCATGCTTCATTAACAAATGATGACAGGGTAAAGCCCTGAGCTAAAAGGCCCTCTTGAATGACAGAGCAATGAGGGAATTCAGCCACCATCAGCAGAATGCCTCTTTAAGAAAAACAGTCGAGGCTTTGCAAGCATGTAAGAATCCAGCAGCTGACTGCATCCAAATTTAAGTGTAGTAGTTATTCATGAGATAATTAATTACTTTTAAGAAATACAGTCTTCTGCCTGAGAAGCAGCACAAAACCAGCGGCTGTAACATTTTGCAGTCAGCACTGCTATGTATCTGTTACCTGGGACTCTGACAGGCTTCTGGCAGCACAACAAAGTCAGTTGCAGAAACCTATCAGGCCATGCCTGCTCTGCTATCTGCATTCCCATCTGATGCAGATGCCCCTGCCCTTGAGACTGATGCATAAAGTCTGTCCCTGAACCAGCTCTTGCCCAGCCAGTTCCCAGCTCAGCATTTTGAGATGAGCTGAAACACAAAAGTAGAAGATCAACTACCTGAGACAAGTCCTTTAGGAAAAGGAAACAGCACTTCATTGAAACTGAAAGAACGCTTCACTGATTAAAACACGCACATCAGAGAACACAAACTGGCAAGCAGTATTATCACTTCTGCTAATCAGAGCCTTCTAGAAACCATGCTGAACACCTTGGAAATGCAGACCTAGTTTTTCCATTTCACTGATTAGTGCATGCAGCTTCTCACAAGCGTCTTCACTTAATCTTCCTTGACACCCTTTTGTAGTTATACTCACACTGTATTTAGCACTCACATAATATCTACTATACCATCATCTTTACTACTTAAAACATTTTTGAAAAGAAAGCCAACACTTCATGCTTAAAGCAGAAGAGAAATGTTTTATTTTCTCCACAGTAAACATGACAATTCAATTACAATTACAAAAGAAAAATAATCCTGAATCTCAGTAAAGAAAGCATGCAATGCTCAGGTAGTCTGTCCTTGAACGTTGATGTCTTTCTTCCCACTTTCTTATGAGAAATATTTATAAATAAGTTCTGAAACTGGGTGGTGAAACAGCAAGCAATCCCAGAAATATATCCTGGAAGAACAAATGCCATGGAGCAGCAGAAGCGGTGTGGCAGGGACAGGACTGGTGCAAGATCTGTACAGCCTACCCTACGCTGTCTCACTCTCCTGTGCCTGAATTTCTGCTCCGGTCAGCACAGCTGCATTCCTTGCTTTGCTCCCTTGCTGCCCACCTTGAGAAACACTGGTCTGCGTCATGAGAGTGTCTGAGTAAGAACCTGAGCTTTGAAAAAACACACATCCACTTTGTCTGCAAACATTTCACAGAATCACAGAATCACAGAATTGCAGGGGTTGGAAGGGACCTCAAGAGATCATCGAGTCCAACCCCCCTGCCAGAGCAGGTTCCCTACAGCAGGTTGCACAGGTAGGCGTCCAGGCGGGTCTTGAATATCTCCAGGGAAGGAGACTCCACAACCTCCCTGGGCAGCCTGTGCCAGTGCTCCGTCACCCGCACTGTGAAGAAGTTCTTCCGCATGTTGGTGCGGAACTTCCTGTGCTCCAGCTTAAGGCCATTGCCCCTTGTCCTGTCCCCACTGACCACTGAAAAGAGGTTCCCCACCTCCATTTGCCTCCCACAACTAAGATACTTATAAACATGGATCAGGTCCCCTCTCAGCCTTCTTTTCTCCAGGCTGAACAGACCCAGCTTACTGAGCCTCTCCTCATAGGGGAGATGCTCCAGGCCCTTTATCATCTTTGTGGCCCTCCGCTGGACTCTTTCCAGGAGGTCCCTGTCTTTCTTATACAGGGGAGCCCAGAACTGGATACAGTACTCCAGCTGTGTCAAGAAAAGTTCTTAAGAAGAGCCAGATATATTAACTTAAATAACAGTAAGAAATTTCCTTCACAGGAACAGAAATTGTTTTGTATTTACCACTATTCAGAAAATATAGTATTACTTGCATTGTGCTGCATACAAGAAACTCTTCACACTTTCAAAAAATAAATATTTGTTCAAAGCTTTTTCAAATACGTTGTGTTTACTCCATTTCCATTTTTGTACCTACATGTACCTTTCGCGGAACAAAAATGTAAGCCACTAAAATAGGATGAGATCATTAAGAAATGGGCAAGTGTTGTTCAGCTACTGTTTACTAAATGTCAAGAGCCTCAGTACCATATAAGAAATAAAAATAAATCCCACAAGGTGCAAGAAAATCTATCATTGAAAGTTACAACCAATGTTACAGTACCTACCAAACTGGTATTGGTCATATTAAATTCTGAGTTAATCATGACAGTGCTTGCACTTAACTCAATGTACTTTCATGAAAAAAGACCAAGGCATGTCCTTTCCTCTGCCAACAGGGATTCCTGGTTTTTTGGAAACACACTTCTCACCAGACAGCACCAAAGATCTTTGTGGCAATCAATATACAGGACCAAGGGTGAATTCTGTACAACTCTAAGCTTGTAGAACTCAGTCTGTGGCCTTTTGACTATGATATTAAGAAACTAAATTTTATTTATATTATGATAAACATCTGCTGATTTCCTGTGTGATTCTTGCACTTTCCAACAGCTTTTCAAGCTACCCTTCTGTCAAGAACATTGTTCCTGTTTTAGTTTTTACTAACAAGCTACACAGGTTTCTGTCCCAATTCTCACTTAATTAAAATAACCGATGTGGAACTGGCTGATGGACCAACAAAGAAGGACACGCAGTGAACCTGCATGAGCATTATCAACCAGCAGCAAGCAGAAGTTTCAAAACCCAAACACAATGACAGATTTCAGCAACACAACAAATGCAGTCAAAAATAAAGCTGAAGTCCAAATTAAAGGACAAACTCCTCAGTTATGGTCTGGACACCACTTCAGAAGCATTTCTAAACGGAGGAGAGAACCAGAGGAACAGAAGTATAAACCAAGGCAGCTAAGGGGGTTTGAGACGGATTGCACTCACATCACACTGCGAACATCAGCCTGGGTTAAACAAGAAAGGCATGGGGCAGGAAGTCAGGAGACACTGGGGAGTTCAAGACAGGACTCAACAAGCAGGTAAAGACCTTGACGCAAAATTAAGGGCACCTCAAGCCATCTCACAACAAAGTAGAAGGAGCATGAGAGCAGACAGGCACGTGCTCGCTCCAGGTCTAGCAAGAGCAGCTAGTGAAGCTACAGGTGTGAACTCAGCAGTTCATGTCAGCACCATGGCACTGCGCTGCCTGACCGCTAGGCCCGAACTCCCCCGCACAGCCAGCCAGCAGCCAAGGGCACACAGCTTCAGCCTCTCCAACCAGCACTTGAACGGTGTATTTGTTTATGCCTTACTGAGATACCTCTTCCAAGTATAAACACAGGTAAAAATAACTACTTCTTAAAGAAGGAGGTTCTCCACTGGCTGAGGAAGCAGAGATTCCCTCCCAGTTGTGACATTTCCCAGCCTTCCCCCCCACCCATCTGTCCTATCTCCCGAGTGGTTCAATGAGAGCCTGCTCTCCCCACCCGGTAAGTCCTGTTGCTGGCTACTGGTCATCTTCAGGTGACCTCACGTAAGAACTCCTTCAAGAATACGCGTCCATCAATTTCTCTTTGAGCTCTGTACACAAGATTAAAGTCACCAAGCTCAAGCCTGCCAAACATCAGACCTCAGCTCCAGCACAGGGAGCAGAAAATCAGATTACACACATGAAATAAGAGTGAGGTAAGAAAATCCTTTCTTTGATTCCCAAATATTTTAATGAAATGCTATCACCTATCATAAATACTGATTTGGTATGTAAATACCTGGTCATTATATACCATAACCTGAATTGCAGTAGCTGCACATTATGACATTGTAAGTAATTGGGACCCCAGAATTTTTACCCTGTGCAGACCATTACAAATGTGTGCTTTAGGCCATTCTGATGTAACCAGTCCCTTGGTAGAACTAGCAGGGACTCATACAAGTTGGAAAGAACATATATTGCATTTTACATCAGCTTTTGCCAAGCCAATCTGGAAAGAGGCTGAGCTAGGCTGAATCCCAGTAACTCACATGAAGATAAACCCAACAACTTCATCCATTCACAAGGAAGTCAGAAGCATAACTCCAGCCACAGATAAAAAAAAAA
>WBMW01002635.1:188084-207050 GCA_013396635.1 Penelope pileata
AAAAAAAAAAGAACTTCTGAGTGCTTTTGAGTGTTTGGTAATTTGCCAGTTCTTCAAAAGAAGAAAAAAATCAGAAAAATACTTGAAGCAGAAATCCTACACCAGTTAGGGATACTATCACATGTTTTAGCCTTTTAGATGAGTCATCCTCAGTCCTTGAAGTTCAAGTAACCTTACAATTTCAACAGAGAAAGTAAAGCCCTGAAAATTGTAACCTTATTCCTTGTCATATTAATAACAATGTTGTTCTTCTTGGTAGCACTGCAGAAAGGTTTAGAAACACCTCCTGGGCTCAGGGGTGACAGCTCTCACTCTTCCCTGCACCCATTTGTCTTGTCAAGCTTTGAACTTCAGGTGTACGGCTGGCAGTGGAATAAAGCAAAACACAATAGATAAAATAACTTCAGAGAAAAGCAAGACAACCTGCACTGAGTTTTATCAATTTGATAAATAAGTATGCATACGTATGTAGGTAACAGAACCAAAGAAGAGACACATTTGCATTATAATGTGTTTTTGAAGTCCAGCAGTAGGAGAACACTGCCAAACGCTACCTCCGGGCATATACCAAAGGGAAAATGGAACTGTACAGGAGTCTTAATTCCTTCACACGCAGCAACAGCTCCTGAAAATGCTTACAGAGATGGTTCTAATGTGTTTTTTTGTTGTTTTTTTTTTTTTTTTCCATTTCTCCATATCAGCTTATACATCCTACAAAAAGCACAGCTATAATTTATAGGTGATGGGCAAAAGCACTGACAATCTCAGAGATGTCACTGATAAAATAATTCTGGGACATGAAACTAAAAGCTTTCTCTTAATATAAAAGAGCATGAGAGCAATTCACGACAGTCTTGCCAACAGCAGAGCTACCCAGAGAAAGGGAAACAGAACAAAACAGAACAGAACATTTTGCCAGTAAATCCATCAGGTTTTGGGGAATATCAGCATAACGGACCCCTTATTATGAGGCAAGAATATAAAACAGTAATTTCAGTGAAAGACAGTAATTGAGAAATTATTTACACTATCTCAAAAAAAAAAAAAAAGACATGGAATGTATGCTTGAAGAATAAAATTGATCTGAAATAACCTTTAGTTCTTCTAGAAGAGCGCACATTTTTCAGAGAAGCTGCGGTGCTGTAAAGACTTAGGCATCTGAGCAGGAACAAGTTAGACAAAATCTGCTGTTGGTACCAACAGGAATTTGGCAGCATGAAGAAGTGCAGACCAGAACAATTTCCACATTAGCCACATCCTGACCACAGCTAAACTCTCTGGTGTGGTCCTTTCCCTTTCCTTGCGCACAGCACAGCTCTTTGATTTTTGGTATGACATTTATTTTCTGCACGGGCTTCCCTAAACTTTGACACAGTGCCATGCAGATTGTGGTTCCTGGACCACAGCTAATCTTGGCTCAGGTTTTGCCACAGTGCAAGACAAACATACTCCTGCCAGCCAGGCTTTTTCTTACCACGAGCTCAGTGTCTCCAGGGCTTTTAGCAGGTGACCAAGGCTGCTTCACAGCTCAGTACTTCTACAGACCATGACTTACAAGAAATCTAGCTCAATAATGTCATCCTTGCTTCTTGTTCACAAAGTAGGCTAAGGTGGAAGATCAGGTTGAAGTCCAGGTGTATTTCTCTCATTTTAAAACCTCAAATACATCATCAGAACACTATTCCCCACCAAAACTACATACAAAATGTTTGTTAATAAACAGCAATGCCACAAGAAATTGCTTCTCCGCTCAAAAGATTCTGTCCAAGTCAACACTGATGAAAAATTTCCAACCAGCATTATCCCAAAAATCAAGATTAATTTTCTGTTTAAGTGTTTCAAAACCCATACAAGAGACCAGGCTTGGTCAAACTCATCTTCTGGGAGCAACCTGCAGTAACTGTAAGGCTGTGGCTGCAGGCACTGCAGTACAAGCACTGCCTCTTCAGAGTCCAGAGAGTCATTCCTCTGGGCTGGGAATTGCACTGAAGCAAGCAAAGGCGCACATGATCTCAGTAAATCTAACGTTAAAGTAAATTGAAAATAACACACTCAGAATCATGACTACCAGGATCAGCCCTGAAGTGTAATTACAGATTCTGTAGAGACACTTACGCAGAAGGCAAACCACTATGGTCACGTGCTGAGAACAGCCTATTTGTTTTGGCAAAAAGGCCAAAAGTAGAGTGAAGGAAAGCTTTTAGTCAGGTTGTAAATTCAGCCACAAAACATGGTTCAGGTGTTTTTAAATTCAAAACTTCCAGAGCAATTACAGCTGGAAAAAAAATGCCAGGAGAATAGTTACTGTAACACTGCCAGCGCTGCTTCCCAGTTTGACTTTGCAGCTCCAAGACTGGAGCATTTATCTATGACACTTGAGCCTACGTTTCAGATCACAGAAAATATTTTATGCAAAGAGCACACCACCAGAGGTTGGGAAACTCCCCTAACAAAACACCAATTCGCCAAGTTGTGCCCCACACAGTCTTCATTCCGATAAAGTGGAGCAGTGTCAATTCAGATGTCTAAAACAAATCCATCCTGTGATAGCCTGATGGTTAAGTACTTTTAAGGGGTTAGTGAATCTAAATTCTGAACGAAACTGGGCCTCTGCTAAATAAAAGATGCTGTAATATTCATGACCGCTTTTCCTTTTCTTTCTTCAGTTACATGAGTAGGTATAATCTTTGTTTCATTTTCTTTCCTTTAACAAATACTCTAGAATTTAACATTGGGGTAGGGTAAGATCATTTGACATTAATTTTCATCTCAGGAATGAAATTAAAAATCAAAATAATAATATTATTTTTAACTCTAAGTGATATCTTCCATTTTGCAGCTTTATCGCTAGAGTAGAGTTAGTTCATAGAATCAGAATGGTTTAGGTTGGAAGGGACCTTAGAGATCAGCTTGTCCCAACCCCCCAGCTATGGTGTCCCCAGTTAGTTCACCAACTTTACCAGCTCCAGTCTGGTCTACTGGAGTGAACATGAATTCACAGCTGGGGAACATCAATTGTTCCGCTGAGAAGCATCCTCCATTTTATTTTCATCCAAAAAAAAACCCATTTGTGTGCCCGGAGCTGGAGTGCAGCTGTTGGACAACAGGCCTTGAGGTAAAACACAGCCTACCCGCTCAGCTGGGAACTTATAGCTCACTCCCTACAGATGGTGGCAGGAATTGGAAACCTGGCAGCAGCAGCACCTGGAGTGTAGGGAAGCTCTGTTCCTTCATGTCCAGACGAAGCATTGCTCAGCTTTTCTGAACAAAAGCTGCTGCATATTCAGCCTGCACAGAGCTTTAATCTCTGTGTTTTGTCTAACGCTGGGGCACAGGTTCCTCTGCTTGTCAGACGGATGGGATGTGAAATGGGGCTCGATGTGCCAAAGCACAGCCAACGCTGCAGTTGTGCAGTTAGATTCAAGGGTCAAAATTTCCAATCGTTCTTCAGATTCATTATAAAAAAGTAAACTTTTCTTTCACTTATGGACAAGATATAACAAAATGTGAATCCAAATTGTTTTTAAAACACACTGGAAGACATGATTAAAAATATATTATTAAAAATAATTATCCTCAAGGACAGCGTAGAAGTCTCACAAATGGAAATTTTAAATTTCCGCATACAAGACCAGTTACTGTTGTATTGAGTTGTACCTCTTCTCCACAAACTACAGACACCTACACAAACATATACATAAAACACAAACAAAAACACCTTCCTCTCCCCTAGGAAGATTCAGCCTCCTTCCTCACTACGTAATGCTTGCTCACCATTAAATAGGAAAATAACAAGACCTATCCAGGACATTTAGTGACTTAGGAAAGAACGTCAAAGAACAAGTGAGATAATTTGAAAGCTCATTGCCCCGAGGACAAAAGTCACTTTTCCCATTTCTCAATCCCCTTCTTTTCACCCGCCCAGCATCAACCTCAGAGCTCCTCCATTCCTGTCCAGTGCACCAGGACAGCACAAAAATATCTTCGAAGTGGATGGTTTCATCCATTTTAATAATTCCTCCCAACTCAAAAAGAGGATGGATGAGCTCCTGCCAGCACAAGACAAAAGTAGCAAATACAACCACGAGAAAGAGAAGATGGGAGCAGAAACTCCTCCTTTAGACAACAGCAAGTTGTTAGGCTGGATCTCCACCTTTTGAAAATCCACCATATGTGGAAGGTGTGAAGGACACAGCTCACCAGAATGAATACAGACTAAGTATCTCTTTTTAACGTACAAAAATAAGTCAATTTGTACTTCAAATTTCAAGCAGACTTTGTTTTTAACATGCAATACTTTCTTACTTCTGACAGTTTCCTTTACTAAAGCCAAAATATTTGACACGGAAACATGAAGAAAATCTGACACATTAATGAAGAGTATTTTTGTAATGATTCGAGGTAAAAACTCAAACCTCCCTAAATCTAATGGTTTTTCCATTGCTTTGAAGATGACGTTCAACATTTCTGAAAAGTCATTAAGTTCTCTTATCTTCCCCCAGCTGACGCTATCTGTAATGTTTTGCAGAATTTCACAAATACATACCAGTGTGGCCCAAAGTATCTGGGCCTCAGCTTGAGTTCAGACGTTCACAGCTGATCCAGAGCATTATGAATTTTAGTTATACAGAATAAAGATGCATTTTTAAATATTTCAGAGAGAAGCACATGCAACAATTATTTCTTGTTCTCATGCTTTTGTAACACAAAGGGGAAAAGGGACAACATACAAGAAGCTCCATTTGTGGAGCCTTCTGAACTGGTAACTGGCATTTATCTGAAAACTCCATGGTCAAGGATGGCTGACACTGCATTTCCTAAATATAAAAGCAGGGTACTTAATGTGGATCAGCTGCATGTCTACACGTACAAAATGAAGTTGATAAAATTGAAAGGCAATCAAATGGAACTGCCTAAATCTGTAAGAAGGACCAGGTGTAGGCAGAACAGTAATGCACCAAATAGCCATTGCCACCTAGTACTGTCATTTAATTAATGTTCTTGAAGAAATCTCTAATTTTCTCATCACCACTCCCAAGAAAAAGGCACAACTCTATTTAGTTCAACCTGCTATACATCATTAGGATTCACACATGTATCACAAGAGGAAAAACCAAACTTAATTAGATCAATTTAGATCACTTGCTATAAAATCCATGGGTTTTGTCATTTGGCACATTTAAACCTATTATCCAGTTAATCAATTAGAGAAGAGGATAACATGAAATAATTCTTAAGCACGCTTCGATGAAACTTAAATCTTCTTATACTTTTTCTTTTAATTCAAACACGTTCCATGAACAAGAATACCACCTTTAAAGCCTTCCCCCAACTCTAGGCCTATCTATTAACTGATTAATTTCATAATCCTTCCCATTTAAAAACGAATTACTAATTTCTAAGTTTGAAGACACATTCCCGTGATTCTTCCAAGGCAAAGGCAAGACATTTTCTTTTTGCACATCTTCACAACTTTTCTATACATCTCCAATACCACCTAAATAGAAATTCCATGGAGTTTTAAACAAACCCATTGGCTAACAAAAAAGGATAAGGATCATGTAATCACATATTAAATGTGTGAGATAATACAACACATACACAACATGGAGAGCATTACAGAATTCTTCAATCCAGCAGAAAAAGCTGTAACCACTGAAAATGCAATCACTGAAAACCAAGGGCAAACAGACTAGGAAATAGACACTATTTTAAACACAATGGCAATGAATCATTTGGAAAATTCTCTTCTAGAATTCTTTCAATGCTTATACAGATCTTAGAGTGGAACCAGTTCTTTTCTTCTTCCTAGTTCAACACGCCTCAGATGGTGATTCACCAGACTTCACGCCCAGTCTGCAAAGTAGCTGCCTTTTTTGTTTTAAGCACACATTCAAACAATGTCAACAGGTAAGTGTTAGGGGTTTTAACAGAACCCTTTGAGAGACGATTTCTGACTAGTTTCAGCATTTGTAGAAATTGCAAGTACTCAGAAACAGCAACAGTGTCAATGAAAACATTTAGGAGACTATCAGAAACTGCACACACAAAGTTCTGGTGACAGAAGCACTCAATCAATGCATTTGCAATTACAAACAAGACCCTTGTTGCTGACTGCCAAACAGTAAAACATGAAACAGACCCTGATATTTTGCCCAGCAAAAGAATGAGAAACATAGTTCTAAAGCAAACAAATTGATCAGACATAAAAGGGACTGTACAGTTACTGAAGACCATGTGATCTTTGGGAACTTATCTCAAGGAACCCACAAAAAGCAAGCTGACCACTTCCTCGCACGGGATCTTATGCAGCATCCTCTTCAGCTTTATGAGCTTCCGTCCTACAGCATTCCAACTGAAGTTCACCCAGGCACTATATTTGGGACTCCACTTTGGTGGTCTTAAGACAATATAACTTCTTTGTATATTCATTTATAATTTCAGTTCCATAGAAACTAAATTGGAGTCATCGGGAATTCTACACAAAAGTCAAACATGATGGATTCAAACTCTTTCTTGTGAAAAGAAGTATTTCAAATCTCCCTCTGTGGTATTTCTTCACATTGTTACAGGGTCTAAGCACGCATTTAGAGGGGTGGAGAAGTAACAAACTCCTCATAGATTTCCTGAAGCTACTGGAGCTGTTTCCTCTTTGGAGGAAAAGTTTTCGTGGGAGTAGCTTTTGGTTTTGAATTTTTCATGGGAGCTGGGAACTAAAAGCATTTATGTATAGTATAGTTGTCTTACAGCACTACATATTTAGAGATTTTCTAAGATCATCTTAGAAAAGATTCAAACAGTCTGAAAGAAAAAAAAAATCACATATGGAATAGAGATGTAGTACCATGAAGTCAGACGGTTAAATAAAGTCAGACGCTTCCTGAGGAACTCAGAAAAGCCCAACTCCTTTGTTTGGTGCTGAGACAGACAACACAAAGAAAAAGCAACGTTTGTGCAGGTTCCAGAGACTTAAGCAAAAACTTAGAGCATCTTGAGGCAAGACGTGAAGAATAACTGAGTATAAAAAGAATAAGATAACAGTACAGATGAGTCCAACCAATGAAATCCAGAATTCACTGGATTAAAATACAAACAAACAAACAAAAAAAAAAAACAAACACAACACACACACATCCCACAGACCCATTTTGGAAAACATATCAACAAATAACAAATGAATCAGCATCCCCATCACACCATGTTACTGGAGACTCCACCTCTCTTTACAAAGACTCGTGTTCCACCCTCCACAATAGTACACCTGTCTTCAATTACACGGACTTACATGTTTCCTTTTACTGACTGTAGGACACAAGGTCTGAAGACACTATGCAAAAATCTTTTTTTTTTTTCCAGTTCTACTCTGTGAAACTCATTCAATTTTAACTAGATGCCGTAGCAATTCATTTCTTCACACATCCAGCACCCTGTGTGGCATGATGATCCTCTTCTGATACGGAAGCTTTTAGCATTTTGACAGCATTCTGGAAACACATAGAGAGTGTCCTGTAATAACAGCATAGTGAGCCATAATAAGCCAGGTGTGGCTTCAAGCAGGAATACTGAGCCACCCAGGAAGTGCTCTAATAACTATGAAAGCCTTCCTGTAGTTTACTGCTGTAAGGCTCTCAAACCAAGTTTTTACTGAAAAGTATAATGGCAGGGAGGCGTGGGACAGAGGACTGCTGTCCCACCTGATCTGCCCCCTTGTATAAGAACACAGTAAAAGACAGACCTTTATTATTGTGAATGATTTTAGTCTTTCTTGGTACTCATCTTCTCCTCTTCCTTCCAGGTATTCCACCTCACAGCCTCAGAGTAATCTTTGCTCTCTAAAGAGGGAACAACTCACATTTATACTTAAAATGCTAACTGTAATCAAGCCAACAAGCGTGGAAATGGCTGGATCCCTGAAGACATTTAAGAGAAAACATGAGAGCAGAACGGGCCACATCCTAGAAAATTAAGTGACACTATCCCAGATAAGAAATTCTCCAGACTGCTCTTGGTTTTGGAGAGCCTCGTGAAGCCTCCATTTTGCCAGAGGCAGCTCTACTGGTCTTGCACTCCTCTGTGCCTCTGAGCCCACCTGGAAGATGAACCACATCTTCCCAGCCTCCTCCAGTGAGCATGTCTTTAACCCAGCACAGCCACTGCGCCAAATGAAGTTTTCCCTACAGCCCATGGCTGCCTCTGCCTACACCACCCCAGCCAATACCAGCATCAGTAGCTCTGGTACTCCTCTTCTCAAGCCCTTCTCTCAAGTGCCTTCCCATTGCACATTAAGCTTCAGCTAAAACTAGCTTAAAAAGTAGATCTTTGGCTCAACACAACAGTACTCCCACATCCACTCCCTTCCATTTTTCCCCAAACAGGAAAACACTGCTGCTTCAGTCTAGGGATCCATGCACATTTCAGGCACTGGAAAGCATAGGGCTTTCTTTGTTAGGACACCCTTGGCACAGTGAAAAGGTGCTTCCGCTGACCCAGAACAGGATCAGTGCAACACCATTCAGCACAAGGACCACTAGGAGCAGCCAAACGAGTCCCCAGCAGAGCAGCAACCCTCAATATCATGCAATAACAAAAAAAATACTCTATCCTGTGGATTTAGATGGGGGCAAGAACTTGCTACTGATGGCCTTCCTAGGCTATGCCCAGCCCATGTGAACAAAGTCTTCTGTGACAGGAACATTGCACGCAGTAAATGTCACCTCCACGTCACTCTCTCAATCTCAGGATAATGAGCAGGGGAAATTGTAGGTTGACAGCTTCCAAGTAATTATAGCCATTGCCAACTCAGTGCTTACTGGCACTTCCACATCGGTCATCCTCAGCAAGGGAAGGTAGGGTAGAGAAAAACATGGATTTTGATGAAAACTCTCTTTCAAATTCTGAAATTCTCCCCTCACCAGCTGCTCTGCCCTGTGTCTCTCCATTACACTTCTCATTAGCCACAGAGTCTAGTTGCCAGGGAAATCAAAAACCAGCACCTCTTTCATTCGTTGAAAACTGTAATGATGCAGCCAGTTTTACACGCTGTATTGTACAAACTCTATTTGCAATCTACCCTGCTCTATGCAGTCCATGATGAGCAGGAAGAATGTGAAGCTGCATTCTCATTTGTAGAACCAACGCCATGCAAATGCTTTTAATTCCCAGGAAGCTGTGAAACACAAAAGGCAGGATATCCTGGAAATAGCAAGGTAGAAGGAAAAAAAAAAAAGAAAAACAGAAAGAAAGAAGATGTCCTGGGAACAGCCTTTACACAGAGCTTCTTTAACAGCAGCAGATGACACTGAAGACAGAACTCTGATTCACAGGCAGCGACCTGTTGCAGCCACCCACAAATACCTGCACTTGCCATACCACGGATCCACACCACACCTTCGCTGCAGCCTGTAAAGATCCAGGCAGGTAATGGCTAAGACAATGCAACCCAATCCAGGTGACATGCTAACAACATATCCTGGAGTCTTCGTTATGTTTTATGCTCCAGTGAAATCCAAATAAACACCATCACATGCATCTGGGTCAAAATTTGACTGCCATTACATCCAGCAGCACAGAGATGTGTTATCAGCTATCACAGACCCAAGGTCTGCACCCCGTGTATGACTCACTGCAGCCTGGAGCCTCACACCAAGCCATTCCCGTTCCAGTTGGGTAGGTGCCCTTTGGGGAGACACCTGGTACCTCCCTCAGCTGGAGGAGGATTGTCAAAAACCCTTCCACATTTTTCCCCCACCATCTCTTCCTGTAAGTATTGAACAATATGCAAAGACCTCACAGAGCAATGACAGCAAAGGCTGTGTGCTTTTCTAAACTGCCTAGTTCCTAAGTTCAACACAAACTCAAAAAGCAGGAATTCTTACAGAAGATGTTGAAGAGAAGTGGCGATGTGGCAGGGAAAGGGGGGGGGGGGGGGGGGGGGGAGGAACCTTTCTTCTTCAACACTAGTAGCTTGAAGACTGCTGAGATCAGAACTTCAAAAATAAAGAGCCTCCCACACTCAACGCCCAGACTTCATTGAAATGCTTACTAAAAACACTAGGCTAATTCCTCACAAAACTGTTCTTGCTCCAAATGTGGCTACTATTTCACACTGAGCTCAGTTCTCCTATATCTTCAGGTGCACTGTAGTTAGACAGCCTTTCCTTAAGCAAAGGTCTGAAAGAAAGTGAAGTTAAACACATGAAAAAATCCTGTATTTATCACACAGATGTGCTCACCTCACTGTCAGACCCAACACTACTAGTTAGGGTTCTGTGGGTTTGCCTGCACAGGAGTAGTTTGTCATGACAAGGGTAGGCTATAAATTTAGAATGGAGCAGCCATACAATCATGGTGCATAGCTGTATCTTGTCAGCTCTAATTTCTCCATAAAATTCATACAGTGGATGAAGTGGCAGTTCCTTTTCAGAGAGCTCCTGACTCATCTATCTCCTCCCAAAACTTTTTGGCCGTTATCAGAAAGTTGGCTGATGGAAAAAAGAGACTGCTTGAGAGAGGAAGTTAAGTCCCCGGAAAACATGAGTCCATCAGCTTGCAGCGATTACAGCTAACTATCTCACAGCACATCTTCTGATGTCACTCCAAAACATCTACCTGTCTTGGGGTGAAACACTTAGCCCAAGCTGCGAGGCCTCACAAGCATGCCTGGCCTGCATGGCTCCCCCTTCATGGTCAGTGACCCGGCACAGACCAAGCTGCACTCTTTCAGCTGGGGCAGAAAGCTTGGTTTTCAGGTCCAATCCAGGCATGGTGAGACGGACAGCCCCCATGCTGCCCTCACACCTTCAAAACAGCATTTTTGCCTCAACATGATTCTTCAGGCATTGCCTCCCGAATCTGCCAGGCTCCCTCTGATCCTCCCAGCTCGCAGGCTTCTCCTGCCTCGGCACTGTCCCTCAGGGGCCAAATGCTTCCCCAGAAGCAGCTTGTCTCAATCTACTCCTTCCTGCCAGTCACCCTCTCCCCTGCTCCTGCCTAGAACTAACCCAGCACAGTCACTCAGCAAACATGCCAACAACATAAAGTATTCTTTGTTCACCCTCGTCCCTCCCACAGGGATTCATAAAGAAACGGAGATTAATACAGAAAACAACTAATCTCTAATAGCTGTTTTTGTCTGAAATTAAACAAATTTCCACAGCCATCTGATGCACTCGAACTAAATACTTACTCCTCGTGTGAATTCCCAACTTCTTAGTGAAAAAAGTAAAAATAAAAATCAAGAAACAATAGAACTGCATTCTTTTAAGACATAAATACATTCTCCTTTTACAGAACTCAGTCACTGATCCACAACTGTAACAGAAGAGTTTGCAACAGAAGCTGCAAAGGGCATTTTAAAAAAAGTCTAGGAATCAGCTCAATACCTTAAAACCACTGATAAAGCGATGACTACATGGACACTCAACTCCGTATCAACACAGATAAAGAAGCAGATTTCCTACACTTGTAAAAAAAAAAAATCAGTTCCAATTTAAGGAAAGTCAATGCAATATTTTAAAAATAAGTATATGCATGAAAAAATTGGGGAAAGCTGTACGGATTTAAATTGGAAGAGTGTATGGTCGAAATATTATTGATATTTATCATTACTGCCTTGGTGGTGTCCATATCTACGTGTAATTTAGCATGCAGCACAGAAATCTTCATCTCATCAGATACTATTTCATTTAAAGACTGCATTTTTATCTACAACATGAAAAGACTGCTACAGCCCCAAGAAAAGCTGCTATTTTGTCTGTTGCATTGCAAAATCCATGTTCTGTGGGTGTTGACCTTTTGAGTAGGACACGACTCGTACAGCTCAATAGCAGGCTAAGAAACGTCACGTTTAAGATTTCCCTCCCTAAGTTAAGAGTAATCATCTTTTTCTTCGAAAAGATGCAGAACTTCAAAGCAAAACATAGAACAGCAGGTAAAAAATCAGATTACCATCAGAACATGACAAGAAACACACTTGAAAAAGCATCCTTCCCCCAACCAAAGTTTAGAATTTGTTCTTGTACAAATGACCTAGAAAATACCAAGACATTACGCTCCTTTTCAAAAGGCCGTAACACATCAGCAAGCAGCTGAAGAAAAATTTTAATTTATGACACTTGTGCAGTGAATCAAACACTTGCTAAAGGTCCATATAATCTGAGATTGTGTCTGTGACCGTGACTGATTTCCAACGCCTGCAAAGATGCCGTGATCCAATGAGCGCTTGGATAAGCACTATTAAAGACGAACACCATCACACCGCCTCTGGAACTTCTATCCTTCTATTCACTTGCAATTAAATGCTTTGTTCCTAACAATTCTGATTTAATACAGCTATGATAAATGAGCCCATTTCTCTTCTGTCTCCTGGGAGCTAAGAAATTTGAAACAACGTTCTTGCCACAGCCACAAGAAGATTGGTCACTGGTATTTGTAAAAACATTAAAGTCTCAATGAAATAGCTTGTTTGCAACAAAGAGCAAATAAGGACAATAAAGCAATGACGCAACACGCACATGTATGCCCACAAATGAATACACAGCTGGTAGGTCTATTTTTAGGAAAAAATTAAAAGAGGAGGAGAAAATGGGCCAGGCAGATTGCTCATCAAAAGGTGAGGCGGTGAGTAAGAGATGGAGACGCGGCATCACCCTGCAGCACCCACAGAAACAATGCTCCTTGGGCCACGCGTGGCCTGAACGCCTGCTGGAAGGTGACACAGGGAAGGCTCCCGGTGATCAGAAAACACTGCAAAAATAACAACTTAAAAATGAGGCAAAGGCTCGTCTCCTTAGTTTCTGTACCTTTGTAAGGTATCCAAGGTAATAAAAGAAACACAAATAAATAAATAAAATTCCTCTCCCCCACCCCCAGAATCACATGTGCTAAAAGCCAGTATTCTCATCGCCATAGAGTAACAAGAGCCTATGCTATTTTAGGGCTCTCTGAAGTTCGTGACTGTTAAAAGTCCTTTGCAGTCCTATTGTCCCGACTCTGAGAACCCCTGCGTATGCTCTTTATTTCTGCATTTCTCTCTGCTTGTAAAAGCAACCAAGGGTTACGCAGGTTTAGAGGACGGCACCAAAGCTGTAGTTTCATGAGATGGAGTTAGCTGAAGCAGTAACAGGCAAACCCCTCATCTTCCTCCCCGTGTTTCTGCTGCTCATTACATGCTCCCGCCACCCCACTCTCCGAGCTCCAGCACTCGCTACATCCCCTGCAGCAGGGAGATGGAGAGGAGACGTGCTGTTGCCTCCCCAGTCAGCACTTTGCACGGATGGGTGGAGAAGTGAGCACCCGAGCTGCTGGGGGGCCTGCGAGCAATTACCTCAGTGCAGCTATTCACAGCATTACAGCCCTAGAGAATCATTAGAATTGAAGGTATTAAAATATTTGTTAGCCTTTCCGCTCCCTAATGCTTTGAGCCCTGTCCTGGAAACTGCAGTGTGTAAGCTCTGGTGTCTGCACCAGGGAGGTTAACACATGCACACAGCCCTGACCTCGCAGACAGCTACAGAGCGTTCCCCTCTCAGAATGCGTCTGTGCCTCTTCCTCAGCACGCACACATGCTGCTGCCCTGCTGAGGAAAGGGAGGATGCAGCCAAGCTGCCCACCTTCACCAGCAAACATTTTGTAAGAGATGCTCATCACTACCATCTCTGCTTCTGGACAGTGGGTGCGATGCGGTGCACTGGAATAAATTTGGAAACATTTTGGGCGGGAGCTCAAAGAACTGTATGTGTTCCTGTGCCCCTGCCCAGCCGCAGCCCGGCCAGGCAGCACAGCGGCACTGCGCCGGAGGAGGCCGCGGCCCTTCCGTGAGCAGTTCTGCGATAACACAGGCATTCCAGCATCACCTCTTGGTCAGCTCTCTGGGTGATTAGGAACGAACTTGGCGTGACCAAAGCTTTGTCAAGTGATAATAAGAATTCTCAGAAGAACCTACAACAGAACAGCTCACTTTTAGCTCAGGAAGATGCTGCCATCACTACAGCCACAAATCTGACTGATACAAGTGTCAAGCACTGGCTTCGTTACATTCCCTACTTCTGTTCTCACCCCAAATTTCAAATCAGTCTGCTAAGTCATGCTAATTACAAAGCAAACAAATTCTTTCAAGAAACTAAATATTTACCCACTGTGAAAATATATTTAATGAAAGTATCACCAATTAGTCAATTTAGGCATCTTTGCAAAATAAATTCAGCAGACTCATTGTGCGAATTGCAATGTTGCTCCAAAAAGCAAACAGAAGTTTTGTTTTATCTGCTGTTAAAAAGGCTTTTGGTTGGATTACTTGTGAAAATTCAGGGTTCACCCAGACCTCCAGCTGAAGACCGGGAATTTTTATGCGGTTGTTCTTAAGAGCAGACTGGACCCCAAGACTTGAACACTCAGACCTGGCCACCCTCCTGGCCACTCAAATACCAACCCACATGAACCCAGGGTTTGTCCATACCATGCTGTAACAGTAGCTGTGATCTGGCTTGGGCAGCTTGAGCTTGCCTACAGGAGCTGAGGCCCACGCTGGGACTGCAGGGCAAACATATGCTGCCTTTACACACGCTCACTGGGAAAAATTCAGTGTGCTGCAGGGGCTCCCAGATCACCTTCCACGAGGCCACATCCACAGGGGACAGCAGGCTTCCACCTCGACCTGAGGCACACAGCCCAGCGGCAGTGCTGGCCAGAACCAGCTCCATGGTCCGCTCCGTTTTCGCATGCTGCTCAGCAATGGAAAAGGACAGCTTTCTCTCTGGCTAAGTCATTATTTTTTTTAAAATTGGTATTCTAAGACAGTCTCTTATTAAAAGACAGAATTAGCATCCTCTTTTCAATAAAACACATTCTAACAAGTATGTACGATCATTACTTTCAAAAAGCAGAGATTAAAGACAGCACTGATTGATGTGCCTTTTTTTTTGCCACGGAGGCCTCAGGAACGATGGGGAATACTTCTCATTTACTTGGCAAAACTGACTTTTAATTTTTATTTGGGGCAGGAGGGGAGCAGGGAGACAACAAATCACCACTTCATCTACAGACATCAATTCAAAACATTCGTTTATTACAGGTGTTCTTTGTATCATTAGTGCCTATCAGAAAAACGTCTGAAGCCTCAGTCCCCGTTGTTTACCACAAATGTGACACAGACATTCCAAACAAATCCAAATATACAATATGCTATGTTAGAATGTTACAGATCAACTTTTATCTGCCCATGCAAAAGCAGATTCAGAATGAGGGCTCCAAAACAAACAAACTCTACTGAAAAAAAAACAACAGCAGACTTGCAGACTGACAATTCTTTACAAGTGTTTCAGAACAGAAGACTCTGGAACATTTGGACGCAGACTGGAAGTGACCAAGCGTACACTACAGCAGAGGACAAATACCTCAGTTTGTATCTCTCCGACTTTCCCAGTTTACATCGCAGTATGGTCCCAATCCTACATTTCCTGCAGGATTATGGGCTGCACTCCTAAACCGCAGCGTTTTGTTGCTGTGATAGCGTGTCGCAGAACTAGCAACTTTAACACAATGCATTCAGCTGCAGCAACAGAACACCAGAAACCACTGAAATAATCTACTTCCATGCCACAGAAACTGCATTTCTTTTGAGCACTGAAATGACTCTTTCCATACAAGCTCAGGACAGAACACAGACAGCTCCTGAAGAACTCATCACATTCAGACCTCTGCACAAGAACAAGCTGAAGAGCTGTCGGGGAATATGGCCTTCATACACGCTCCATCCTACTTCCAAAAACGTTCTCAAAAAGCAGATTCCACAACCTCCACTCGTTCCAGATTTTCCCAAAGCACAGCCACAGTTACTAACTAAACCAAATCCTTGGTACAAACTAGTTTTGTCTTTTTTTTTTTTTTAAATGGTAATTGTCAGAAGGACTAAGACTCACCACATTCGAAACTGTATCATCTTGTCTCCTGGTCTCAACCTCCCGCTGCTGGAAATGCGCTTTCTTGCCCTTTGTAGGCCATGCTTTGCAGACGCATCTGGCCTTTACAGATCACGCTTTCCAAACCCTTCCCAAGCCTTGATGACTGTTTCCAGACCACAGTTTGCATTTATCTTTCCTAAAGGGCACCAGCCAAAAGTAAACACGTTATTCTATCAACTTAGAGTTCACAGCAAACATTAACAGATAAACTTTCACATTACTGCACCCCACTGCTTACCAGGATCACCCGTAACCCACAGACCCATCCCCACGGCACTGCTGCCACGTAGTTTTCACCTATGGGATCTCCTTCCTGAACACAGCACTTTGTACTTGAGCACAGCCAGCACATTTATCAAAAACCCTTGTCCTCCAAAGAACAGCATCAAAAACAAGGCTTGAAACTCCTCCTTAGTCTCCTTCAAACTCTGCGCTGGCTCAGAGCACAAAGACAATGACAACACCAGACTCGCAGGTGCCAGAACTGCCCCATGGCACTGCTCGAGCCACTGTCCCCACACAACGGTGATGGCACATAACCACTCCTTGAGAACGATCACCACATCTATTACATCTAGACCTGGTCCCTTTGGCTCAGCTGGTCCCAAATACTTCATGTGAGCAAACAATATCCCCCAAAGCATTCGTACTGTGCCAGACAGCAGATCTGCTTCTGCCGGTGTGCTGCCTGCAGTAGGGAATGCCCAGAACAAACACTTGACAGTGCAAACCCTCGCAGGCCCCATCCGCAGCCAACCCCTGAGCCACAGCAGCTATGCTCTACAGGATGCCCTCAGAAGAGTTTTCTTCCATGAATTCTTCCGGTTGCTTTTTTTTTGTCCCTTTGAGCACTCAGTATCCACAAGCTTCAGGAAGGATTTCCAAAGCTTAAGTATCTACACACCGGCTAGGTAAAGAACACTCTTTTGTTTGTTTTAAAACTGCCAGCTTAATCTCACTCGTCGGCATTTCGTACTGAAAGTGACAGTGAAAGATTATTCACTTCTCACCTTTGCCACATCACTGACATTGCCATCTACTGTACTTCCTCTGCCAAAACCTACAAAACCTCGAGGTTTTCCTCTGACTGGCATTACTAGACACCAAGAAGGCGTGAAGGTTAGATGGGGTCACAAGGTCACCTTCGCAGACCAGGCACAGGGAGCCAGGACTTCACCTTGCTTACAGGACCACGATGGTTACGGTGCCCAAACACGGACAGAGCATCCAACACCAGCACATGGTGACCCCAGATCCTGAAGGACATGGAGCTCAGGGCAGGTTGCATGCGGACACCCACCTGGCTCAAAATACGGGGTGGGGGAACAAGCTCAACTTGCAGCTTCTGCAAGCTAACTTCAGCGTGCTTCTTACTTCAGGAAGCTGACAAGCCTTGCAGCAAACTTTGCTGCCTTTATGTTCACTCTGCTGGCTTTATAGCTTCACAAAGGCATAACTGTATTTCCTCTACACAGTTTATTAACTCACACACATTAACCACACATCCACTAAAAATACAGTCAAGTTAAATTCCAACTTCTACTTTTGAAACCTTTGCCACGTTGTTTTTATTAACTTCTGCTCCAGCAATTCTAATATTTACTGCCCTACCCCAGCAATAAACTCATATCTTTTTTTCTTCACAGTTATTTTATAAAACATATACTTCAAATCTGACATGCACATTAGCACAGCTTTACGGCATTTAAGGAAACATTGCAAGATGGCATTTGTTTATGCTTTTGAATTTGCACAGGGAAAATGTTTATCGCTTAATCACTTCTATTGTCCTTCAGGTTTTTTCTTAGCATTTTTCTTTGTCTCAAAAAGAGAGCAGAAGAAAGACTGCAGGTTAATGTTAACTCAGAGTCCATCCCTGCCCTCGGTTAATGTGCCACACTTGGAATAAAGGCAGGCTGAATGCTATGGCCGACCTTTGTCCCCCGGTGCCTGCTCGCCTGGTCCATAGGCCGTGCTGAGCCCACAATGCCAGCCGAGCTACAGGATGTCTCCGGGCTCATTTCCTTCCAGGAACACAGTGGGACAACAAGGCTGAAGTCACACACGCTGCTTCTCCCCACCTTTGTAGAAAAGGGCTGACAAGCAGCGATGTTTAATGAAGTAACAGGTAACAAGCATGCACTCGTGCGGCCTGTAAGCTTTTAATGTAGCTGTTCAGCTTTATGGGTCTTCAGTAGCACCAGGACTTACTATTCAGGAACGTGGCTGCCCAGAACCAGGCAAGCATCAACAATAACTATGACACACGGAAAGCTGCCTTCAAGTGACGGCAGATGAAGAAACTTTTAATTCTTCAAACGTAGTAACAAATGTAAACTGCAGAAATCAGATTTTGGCAGCGCATCGCACTTCAGCACACTCCTCTCCAAAAGCACAGCCTGCGAGAGCACTTCAGCAGGAGCCCCCGGGAAGGGGATGCGCTGTGCCTGCAGCTCTGGTCGTGCCCTGCTCACCCGGGGAAGGCTCTCAGCTTGTCTCCTTCACAAGGACAGTCCTACGAGCACAGGAGCGCTCTTGAAAGGAGTTCAGATGGAACTCGGTGTAACCTGGCATGTACGGCATTTTACAGAGCAATACTTAAAGGAAAAAAGCACGAACGGAAGTCCAATGACTTTTCAGTTAGGGAAGTAAGGAGAAAGCACTTTAACCTGCACTAGCACCTGATGAGGAAGGTCCGCGCTAAATTCCCCTAAGGAGAGCTGCGGGCAGCGCTCAGCACGGCGCTCATCGCGCTCCTGGCTCCGCGCGGCCGTGACGCGGTGCCCCCAAGGCCGCCGCTGCCCGCACCTCTCCCGCCGGGGCCGCCGTTTCCCGGGACAGGCGGGGCTCAACGGGACCCCGTGCTCGGCTCCCGCCGCCGCATCCCGGCCTCGCCCGGCTGCTCCCGGCTCCGCCAACTTCTGAAGCAGCAACAACACCCGCACCGCCCCCCGCGCACCCACACCCCCGCCCGACAGCATCCGACAGACGCCGAACCCCCCGGGCC
>WBMW01002635.1:207156-236190 GCA_013396635.1 Penelope pileata
GAGGCGGTGGAGCGGCCGTGCCCGGGCCGCGGGCGTGCTGCTCGGCGCCGTGGCCTGCGCCGCCCGCGCCGCACACCTGGGCGGCTGCCGCCTCACCTGCGGCGGCCCCGGAGCCCCGGAAGCTGGAGGCGACGTTGCCGCTCTGCTCGAGGGCTGCCCGCGGTGTCCCGGGCCTGCCCCAGAGGCTGTAGTTCAACGGGGATTCGTGTTGTTTTCCTAGAGGCAGTGTTTTGTACTTTTTGGTCTATATTGGTCCAAAAAGAAAAAAAGTGTTGGGTTTGTGTTAATTAATCCTATAAAGAAGGGTACGAGGTAGATGGTGGCTCTTGCGCTGTGGAAAACCTCTTAAGATGGAGATCACTGAAAAACCACCCTGCTCCTTCCCCAGGAGCATCCCCTGCACGGGCCCTGCTGCCCTCACTGCCCCCACTGCCATTTTATGGGGCCGCAGGCACACCTCGCCACACAGCACGGGGAGCCTAGGGCCACGCCAGCCATGCAGCACACGTGTCCCCAACCAGCTGCGTCCTGTGGGTTCTGCCTGTTCCCTGCTGTTCATCTCGGGGCTGCAGGCAGCGAGAGGGTGTGATGTGGGGAGCTGAGCACCTCACACCGCTGAGGGCACCAACTCTTGGGCTTTGTGTCGCCTCCCAGCCCTTGGTTTTATGGGCATTCCTGGCACCTCCCACTTGGTGCCAGCTTGCCACAGACACTTGGCTTTGCCTCTCTTCATGCAGTGTTTCATGAGTGGCACAGTTGTCCTGGCTGTATGTGCAACGCCTCTGCAGTGTTTACCTGGAGGCCCCAAAATTGCTGTGCTTTTTGCTGACACAGTGAACGCAGCCCACTGTTACCTCAAAGCCCCTCCTGGTTGCCTTCATCTCGAAGCCCCAGCTGCGTTTCTTTAGGCAAGATGTGCTTAGCCACATCCTTCACGAATGTCTGGAAATCTCCAGGAATGCACTGAGCACAGCTGCCGGCTGCCAAACAATTTAAACAAAGTATTTTCTTCCAGCCTCCTTTTCCCCTGTAGATAGGACAGTCGTAGCTGAGTCCTGGCCTGTGTTAAGGGCAAGGAGGAAGCTCAGCAGTTTCCCAGGGAAGGGCTCTGCCGGGCGGGTGGGGATATGCATGTGGCAGTGGGGCCGGAGGACGCAGCGTGCGTGTAATCCCACGGCTCAGGCAGAGCACGGGTGGGCGTAAATCCCGTGTCCGGATTAACATTCCTGCAGCTCACAAAACATGCCAGGAGCTTGCTGAGATTTGTAAACGTTACTCACACCCACAAGTGGCAAGTTACATTTGACAGTGGGTACTTATCCAATATAACTTAAGAACGTTTAACAGTTTTGGCAAACCAAAATATTTTACATCTTCTGGAGAGCGGGCGTTTACCTGTGTCGTTACCTCTCAGGGCAGCACTCTGTATGTTCAGCCTTACTTTTATCTGTAGGAGAAAGATGAGGATAACTATCATCTGGAAAAAGAATATGGCTGGAAAACTAAATGAAAACGTTAATTTGCTGACAGGATTAAAAAAATATATACAACTCTGTTATCAAAACAGGATACAATGTCAGGAAATGGCCAACAAAATATTGTTGGTGTCAACAAGGCAGGGACGGTGCTGCGGTCGGGGCTGTCGCACGGCCCGGGTGCCCCTCCCCGGCGAGGAGCAGGCGTCACTGCTCTCCCTTTCTTCTCCCTGGGAATCCTAAAAATATCGCAGGACACAGCAGCATCTGTTCTGCAAGTCTCCTGGGGAAAGAGAGGAAGATTGACACAGCAGTGAAATGTGAGTGCAGGAACTCGACCTCAGCAAAGGGAGAAGACGAAAGAGAACGCAGACACAGTGTATTTCAGTGTCCCTGTGTTGTCTGCATAAGGAGGCATTTTGGATGTTGTTCCTAGGAAAGTTAGAGTGAAATCACAGAAGCTGGGCAAGCTGGGGCTTTTTGGAACTCCAGGAACAGTGGTACTGGGTTGGAGACTCCAAACACTGTTTGCTTAATAATTCTTTCAGACCAGGGATGTTGGTCGGGGTCAGACGCAGCACAATGCCTGTGAGGGAGCCCTTGTGCCTGTGCCATGACTCTGTTCCTCCTGTGCCTCCATGTGTCACACGGGGACCCACAATGGGGATCCATTCCAAGGTCACAGCGTGCAGGTGATGCCGCAGACAGAGCTCTCCTTCAGCAACAGGATCACACAGGGCTATAGGGGGCCATGGTGATGGATGAGAAATCTGTTATCATCTCCAGCAAGTTTGCAGCTGGCACCGAGCTGAGGGGTGTGCTTGATAGGCTGGAGGGAAGGGATGGCATCCAGGGGAGCTGGGCTGGCTTCGGGAGTGGGTCCATGCAAACAGGAATTCAACAGGGCCAAGGGCAAGGTGCTGAACCAGGGTCAGGGCAATCCCCTGTGTAGGCTGGGTGATGAACGGATGGAGAGCAGACCTGCCAAGAAGGACCTGGGAGTCCTGGAGGATGAAAAACTGAACATGAACCAGCAGTGTGTGCTTGCAGCCTGGAAGGTCAACTGTGTCCTGGGCTCAATCAGAAGAGGGGCGGCCAGCAGGGAGAGGGAGGTGATTGTCCCCCTCTGCTCTGCCCTCGTGAGGCCCCATCTGGAGCACTGCGTCCAGGCCTGGGCCTCCATCTCAGGAAAGATGTGGAGCTGTTGGAGCAGGTCCAGAGGAGGCCATGAAGGTGAGGAAGGATTGGGAGAACTGGAGCTGTTCCGCGTGGAGGAGAGAAGACTCAGGGGAGACCTTACTGCAGCCTTTCAGTGTGTAAAGGAGGCTTATAAGAAACGTAGATGGAGAAAGACATTTTACCAGGGCCTGTAGTGACAGGACAAAGGTCAAGGGTTTTAAACTGAGAGAGTAGATTTAGGCTGGATATAATAAAGGGTTTTTTTTTATGTAATGAGAGTGGTGAGGCACTGGCACAGGTTGCCCAGAGAAGCTGTGCATGTCCCATCCCTGGAGGTGTTCAAGGCCAGGTTGGATGGGGCTTAGGGCAGCCTGGTTTGGTGGACTGGTGGAAGATGCCGCTACCTATGGTTGAAACTTGATAGTCTTTAAGGTCCCTTCCAACCCAAGCCATTCTATGATCTTAAATGTGCAAAGGTGATGTATATGCAAAAGAGCCTACCAGGAATGCCACGAGCATACCAAGGGCAGAAAGATTACCAAGAAAAGGCAATGCAACTTTTTAGCAGAACTGCTGAAGTACACGTGTGCCTCCCTGCTGTAGGCCTGCTGCAAAGAACTGACAGTATTCTAGATGTCCAAGGTGTCTTAATTCACCCAGATATTAAAACTATTCAAATTTTAATTCAGGTTTTTACAGGTTATAGTAAGAACTTTCTGTCTTCAAAGTCGCCACATTAAAAAAAAAAAAAAGTTAATTTTATGGGCCACTGTATTTTGTCAGACTTGATGAATGGTGAAGTATTTGAAAGGATAAGCAGGTAAACAATCCCGTGTGACTTCTTAGAAAACCCTGGGAGGATGTCATGTATGCTTACATTTCAAAGAATATCACACAGTGTCCAGGCTAGTTAAATTTCTAAGGAAGTGAATCCTTATTTATAATTCAGTTGGTCAGGATTTACACCAACTACATACAAGAAGGTAAAAGCTCACGCTAAAGGGGCTAGAAATTTCCCTGCAAAGGCAGTTGTCCTCAAGTTGTTGGTAGTGTGTGTTAAGTTTCCCTCTCCAGACTTTGTCATGGAAAATTAAAGCAAAAGTCAAGCTTGACAACAACTCCAACTCCTTGCTGCATGCGTCTCTTTAGACAGAAAGCTCGTGCTTAAATTGAGCTGTAATTGGCCGGGTTTTGTTGTGGGTTATACATAGCTTCAACTGTTTAATACGTTGCACATAATGGGTAAAATTCTGCCTGTAGAAATGTCCATGGGCATTGACTTAAGTCACAGCCAACAACTTAATGAGGCCAGAAGTTCATTTACTTTACATTGCTTTGTTGACATACGCTAAATATACATAAATGTAACATTATTACAGTGTGTCTGTGTAGTGTGGTCATGTTAAAATGCCTCACAGCCCGCCAACATCAGCTGTTGGCATTTCCTGCCTGTTGAGTACTTCACTTTAATGCCTTGATGCTCCCTAAACTTATTTTATAATTTTGCAATTAATTTCTGAAGAAAAAACTAAAAATATGGAAGTTATCACCTCACTGTTTTCCAATGTGTTTCGGATTTTAAAATGTGGTGTTTCCAAACGTAGCTGCCAACTTAGTCCTGCCGGCACAATTTATCTGTGATTTGTCTGGATAAAGAATAGCTTGCTCAGATGCTTGCAAAAGAACATTTCTAACTGGTCAAGGTTTAGCAGCTTGTGTTTGGAGACAGAGTTGAAGAAAGAACAATAAATTTGTTGGGATTTCAGCAGTGATATACTTACCGATTCCAAGATGACATTTCTTTCAGAATCAAACTTTGGTTTCTTTCCCAGGAAGTTTTCTCTTGATAAGAGCCATTCAATTCCATACCATGTGAATTATTTACTGGAAACTGGTGTGTAAGCTGTATTTTATCAGCTCCCTTTCACTTAATGTCATATGTGGATACATAAATCTCTGATTTTGACAGCTGTGCAAAGATCCCTTTTTTTCCTCTTTCTTCCCAGTAGACTTTGCACTCTTGCAAACTTGTGACTACAGCTAAGTTTTTGCAATACCCTGACTTTTCCACAGGCCTTCTGTATTCCAGCTGCTCCATTCTAGTTGCAAATAAATTAGATACTACGGCTTACGGCAACAGCTGCTATTTGAAATCTTCCTGTTTCATGAGTAGTTTATTTTCTCATGTTTTCAGACAACACATTACTTAAGGAGCAGATTTGTTCTGCATTTCCACCCCTCACAACATACGACCAGATTCTGAAGCTCTTTTTTGACTGGCAGTAAGTCTCCCAGAGCAGTCCCATTTTTCTCTTTCCTCAACTTAAAGGATAATTAAATCAAGCAAAGAGATTATTTTCCACTGTGAGTAGCTACAAAATAAAGGAACACAGGATAGGCTTGCATAAATAATGGCATGGGATGACATAAGAGGGATTTCCAACTTGTCAAATCATAATCCTTCTGAAGTCCATTACTTTTCATTTTACTTGTGTGAGCAGATTCATTCTGTGAACCCAAATGGTAAGGACAGGAAAATAAGTTTGCAGTACCCCAGAGAAGATGGAAGATATTCTTGGAGTCATCCCAGTATTTCAGGAGGTGTGGGTTCCAGTCCTGATGCAACATGCCCGTGTCTCCAGGGGAAGAATTTGCTTTCATTTTGGTGAAATCTTCTCCTCCAGCAAAGAGACAACAGGCCTACTCCCATGGCTATGGAAGTAGTATGGGTCCCACTCTCTCAGATATTTCATCTGGAGGTCTGGAAGTGCCCACAGTGTAGGAATAAGAGCACGGTAAGAGCCAGACAGTACCAATTATCATAATTGTTTTCCGATTTTTGCTTTTGTTATTATTGTTTTTTCTCCATCTACTCTGTGATCACTCATAAGGATTCACTTTTTGGTGGTGAACAGCTATTGTCAATGAAATAACTGCAGGGCATGCTACCAAAATATTTGTCTTATTTGAAAAACAGAAGTTGGCTGTGGCACACAGGTAACCTATGGTTGTCAGACGCTGGGTTCTTCCTTCATGGAGTAGAAGCTGCCTGCCTGGAGTTAAATGAACTTCAGCATGGGTTAGGTAGATCAGTGCTGAAGGCTTCTCACAATTCTTAGAGAAGTAGGGGTGCGTTTTTGTTGGTGGTTGTTTTTAGTGAATTCTGTGAGGATATTAACTAAATTTTAAACCTTTCCATAAAGGCCACCACTCATCCAGCATGTTCCCAACTGTGTCTTGTTAAACATAACGTGAGGATTTTTCTTCCACTCCATTTCTGATATTTAATTTCAGACAGCTTCAGCTTTAGAGCCAGTCTTGGGAAAGAAAATCTGAAGAGGAATGAGTGATCTCAATGAAGATCTGACACTCCTTGGGCAGGGACTAAAGAGGAGGAGATGTGGCAGTAATTCAGTTCACGAAATAAGAGGGACCAGATGTGAGTGTCTGAGGATCCCCTACATTTTCCCTTGAAGCAAGAATAGAATTAATAATCTCAATTACAAGACAGTGTGGGGAACATGCTGCAAGCCTGCAAAGGAAGATCACAAATGCTGCCAAGACAAAACTGAAATTCTGCAAAGCCCTTACAGCCACCTTTCTCCTGCCTTGCCTTCGTGTACCATTGTGGGGTTACTGCACAGAACAGTTTAATCTACTTTGCCGGTTGAATAAATCCACTCTCAAGGATGTAGATTCTGTCACTCATATCCATCTGAACAAACCAGGCAAAGAGCTTTCCTTGTTCTTTGGAGTTTGTTGGGGACCAGTGCTGCACAGAGGAAGAATAACACTTCACCAAAAGAGCAGCTGCTGATGTGGCACCTCATTTCAGCATCTTTCTGTATTCCTTTACAGCACATTTACATGTGCATTCAGATGTTACCAAAAGCATGGGCATGCTCAAACTGCCTCCCACACCTTTCCCATCCGCATACTGTCTTGGTTACCTCAAACCTTGGCCTGCGTGCTTTCCTGCTGCTTAGCAGCTGTTGTGTTGGGTTTTACACTCACACTTAAGTTCCAGCACTTCAACCCCTTGTGGCATGATGTCTGATACAAGACAATGCTGTCCTCACTGAGCAGTCAAATACCCACTGCAGCATGACGTTCTCTCCTGGCACACCTATTTGGCCCAGAGCGTGCCAAATTGTCCAGCTATGGCTCAGTTGCTAAATCTGTTAATGATCTGGATCATTTCTCTGTTTGAAGACAGTTCTAGTTAATGGGAACCAGGTGGGATGGACTAAAGATAGTCTGTCAGTTTTTCCCCATGAATTCTTTTTGAATCCACAGATCTGAAACAGATGCAGAATGATATCTCAAGTGTGGACATTCAGTGCAAGTACTAGTGAGTGGGTTGTTGCTTGTTTGTATTTCTACATAGGGAAATCACAGGGATTCAGAACACTGTAACAGCTCTTCTGGACACAAAGGAGGGCTATGAAGAAGCTGAAGGGCCTGGAGAGCAAAACATTTGAGGAGCAGCCCTTGGTTTCCTCAGCCCAGAGCAGAGGAGGCTGAGGGGAGGCCTCATGGCTACATGAGCTCATGGCCTACAGCTTCCTCACGAGGGGAGCAGAGGGGCAGCGCTCATCTCTGCTCTCTGGTGACAGCGACAGGACCTGAGGGAACAGCATGGAGCTGTGTCAGGGGAGGGTCTGGTGGGGATTAGGGAAAAGGTTCTGCACCAGGGGACTGTTGGGCACTGGAACAGCCTTCCCAGGGCAGTGGTCACAGCCCCTAGCTGCCGGAGTTCAAGAAGCATTCAGACACCGCTCTCAGACATTGGGTTTGAATTTGGGTGGTGCTGCGTGGAGCCCAGAGTTGGGCTCTGTGACCCCTGTGGGTCCCTTCCAACTCAGGATATTCTGTGATCAATGATCAACTTGTGATCACTGAGCTTCTCAGAAAAATGAGGATGAACTTCATGTAAAGTGAGTTTGAAATCAAAAGATCCTTCCTCCACTTCCCTGAACTCAGAGAACTTCTAACTGTATAAGCAGCCTGATGATCCCAGTAGTCTGATGTCACACTGGCTGTGAACAGAATTTCACTGTGTCAACAGTATTTGGCATAGCAGCAAATTCTGTAGGACAGAAATGGAAGCTGTCGTTTGAAGAAAAATTAGCAATAATTCACAAACCACAGAAGTTAACATATTTGAGAGGTTCTACTTAAAAGCACATCTAGTTTGTATGTTTTCCCAGAGTACCTGCAGCGAAGTCATAGTGCTTTTCTAGAGGTACTGTCATGGCTTTCTGGTGCCAGGGCTGTTACGACACTTTCTAACCCATTTTACAAATACTTTTCACAAGGCATTAAAGTTGTCTATGAAATTAACTTTAATACTATTATTTGAAAGACCTCTCTGCCAAACAGAAAGAACACTCAGATCATTCTGGATAAATAGCAGGTATCGAGAATTGCTGAGTTTTGCTCTCAGTTGTTTATAAAAGCTTCACTAAGCTTCAGTTGTTCAGTTTAAGTTTTACCAAATTAGGTACATGTTTCAAATGGAATGCTCGCTGCAATCATTCTGCTCACAGTGATGTTAAAATAACACTGATTAGGCTTTGTGAGAAAGTTCCCCACAGGCTCGTATCACAGATTTGAATTTGGTAAGCAATTTGTCTGTATGCCAGAAATGAGCCTTTTGCTTTTACTCTTACAATGCAAACACACTTAGCCAAGCCGTGAACTTCTGATGAATGCTACCCAGGGGCTGGGCTCAATCTCTGTAGCTTCATTCTCAGAACACCACCTGAAACTGCATCATTCCCAATGTGGTGCTGCCCAGGATTTCCTTTGCGAGCAGCTCTTGCACCTTCCGGGATCTCCGTCACGCCAAGAACAGGAACTGGGAGCAAGCTCACAGAATCACAGGGAGACTGAGGTTGGCAGGGACTTCTGGGTCCATCTGGCCCGACCCCTGCCCAAGCAGAGACAGCCCGAGCAGGGTGCCCGGAACTCAGCTATGTTCCTTGTTTCAGGTGCCCAACTGGAGCAGATTTGCAGGAGCATTTGCAAATATAATGCAAGTAATGGACAGCTCAGCAAAAATACTATAGAAAAAGCACTCAGCTGTGTCAGATCAGAGCAAAAACTGGAAAGCAGAGTTAAACATTCACTTCAGTGCTGACTTCTGATCATCTCAGGTCAGAGCATTTAAATGGAGGCAAACAGTCCCCTAACCACAAAATGAACCTCTCTTCACGCCGCTAAGTAAGCAGCAAAGCTTACTTTTAAAGTAAAGTTTTTCAGTTTTTAAGCTTACTTTTCAATACCCACAGGTGAGCGTAGCTGGAGCGTGAATTCCAGCAGTTCAGCTCAAGAAGATCAGCGTGGCCAACCTGAAATGCTTTTAAGCTCTTTCCCTGAACTTCAGCACTCCATTTTCAAAATGGTGATAATGACACATAGTAACTGCAGTCAAGATAAGGGCTGAACTTTATCTCGAGTAAGTGACCTACATTACTTGTTTACTTTGTGTGATACAACGAAGGTCAAACTAGATTTCATTTTATACTCAGTGTTTTTAGGATTAAGTCATCTTAATTTATCTTCAGTTTCTAGCTTCTAATTGGCCTGAAAAAAAAAGTATCATTTGTATTGGATATCTTTATGAAAATGAGTACCTCCTGTGACTCAGAACGAACCAACTTGCTTCAGACAGATAATTCAGGCACGGGGATACAAGTCAGATACTGAATTATTGCATCCAAATTCCTCACCTGTCTAAGAAGGATTAGAATAATTGGCAGGGGCATGAAAAATTCACAATGACTGTACAGAAAGGTGCAGAGCAACCTTTAAAATATAAAGAACTAATAAATTAATGCAAGCAACATTGCCTTTGCAGAACAAAAGGCTGGCTTTCCTGGGAGGGGAAAAAAAAGTGAAAAAATGTATCACTTTCTGATTAAACATCGTCATCACAAGCTGTCCATACAAACATATGCAACACATTAATTCGGGCATTTGTGAAAAATATGTGCTCAATTCTGGGACGTGAATATCATCTGCAGTAGAAGAAGCCAATGCAAATTTTGTTTCAAGCCCAGAGATTCCAGTAGTCTCACAGGGTGGGATGGAGCTGTACAACTTGTCATGGCCCTTTATTGCCCTTTTGTAACTCTGGCAGATATTATTACACTACTGTCAACAAATCAGTTCAGCATTTAAATAAAAAACATACTCCATTTGTTTGCATTCCAGCACAACTTAGGTTTAATTGTTGCATTTGCTGCTAGAAACACATTGTGCTTTTAATGGTGCCTTTCTGGGCCTAGCCCATCTGATGTGCCTGTATTGCAGAACCCACGCTCTACTGGTGCATTACTGTTGTGTAGTGCAAAATAAATTTCCGTGACTGAAGCTATAAAATATGAAGTTCTCTAGAGCTAAAATAAATATCCTGCTCCTTTTCAGCATTTGCATAAACAGTGAACTCATCCAACGGCTTTGAATTCCCAATGAATTATTTCCTGAGAATTCCTACAGTGAATATTGTGGTCTTCACCCAATGGATACTGATGTCCCTCTCCAGGCTACCCCTGCAATTCTTCTCCCCTACGTGCAAAATGTGAGTTAGGAAGGAGAAGCCTGATGTTCACAGGGTCTGATTTAAAGCTATTGGATAGGAGCACAGTGGGTTTGTCTGCAAGCTGCTGTTGTGAGCTGCCATCAGTATGCTTAGCAACATTTATTAATATGCAGTACCTATATTTAGTTGATGTCAGTATAGGTGCAGAAGGGAACCAAGTTTCTATGGTTAGAAATATGGTTAGAGATGGCATTGCATGAATATTCAATACATTCCACTAAGTCAAGCTACCGGGGAAATCTAACATCTGTTCAGCTCTGGGTTGAGACCGGATTCTACGTGCAGAACAACTCTCGGTGGCCCCTGGACACGAGCAGCTCACCCTGCCTGCAGGGCGGGGGGGGGCTCCCCCTCCAGCGGACTCCTCACAGGTTACGTGGGAGCAGATGCTCGGCTGCAACAAACTGCTCCGGCTCCCCTGAGCCTCAAAGGCGTTTGGTCGGCTTACAATAAAAGAGAACCTGGTCCAGGAGTTCACATTTGCAGATGTCATCTAAATCTGTGATCCGGCACAAATGGACACACATGGAATGCGGATCTGATTATTCCATTAAAACAAAACGTTTACTTGTAAAGGATATTCAGCACTTTTTTTTTTCTCTCCATGATACACATAAATCTTATTTTAAAAATATTAATGGTGTTCTTTCTTCCTACTCCTGAATTATTTATCATTAGGTACTGATTCTGGTTTATACTGGTATTTTCATACACACTGGTTTGGGATAAAGTCGTACCCCAAAGAACTGAGAATTTAATGACAAAGCCCAACAAAACAAGGATGGATGAAGAAAAAGTTTGCAAGCAGGGTAAGTGTCTTTCCTTACCATGCAACCATGGTAAATCCCGTGTTTACCAGAATTTGGACACTTCTCGATCCACAGAACCTTCTGTTCACATATATACTTCAAGCATCGTATGTCACAAAGAGCACTGCTTACTTTCCTTGGGGGAACATCAACTGAAATGAAAAAAGGAAAAAGGAAAAAGGAAAAAGGAAAAAGGAAAAAGGAAAAAGGAAAAAGGAAAAAGGAAAAAGGAAAAAGGAAAAAGAAGAGCGAGCTTGTCTGTTTGAACCTAGCTTATGGCTAGCAATTAGTCACGTAAGTGAATCCTGAAGGTACGTGGACATTACCAAGTCTTCCCGGGTAACAAGCGCGGGTCTGCATGAGTCCACATGCAAACTTGTTAAAATCAAGCAAAACCCATCCTGTCAGAAAACCGCGACAAGCCTCAACAGAGCGGCACCGTGCAGATTACATCTTCACTAACCAGACTGGAACCTACAGAACAGACATCTTCCATCGCATCTTTGAGCAGGCATAACTGAGATAAGCAGAAAGGATTTAGATTTAAGATGGTAAAAGCAGAATGGCTGTTACCTCATTGTTACTGTTTCAAAGTTGTAGTTTGTAACATTTGTTCCCCTGTGATTTCCAGAAGTTGATGGGAAGTCAAAAGGCTTAGGGAGGTTGAGTGCCTTTGTGAATCCACACACACTGCACAGAGGCTCTGTAGGGGCACAGAGTATATACAAGGGCTGCTCCGACAGTGATGCCTCCTATTTTATCATGTTGATCCACAACATCAGAGGCAGATGTTGGTGGTTTGGCAGTAGGGGTTGAACCTTCCCACCAATATTCCATTCCATTCCATGTTGTTGCCGTGTGACAGATAGTAGCAGAGGGGCACTCTGACACAATGGCGTCTGACATGGGAGCGCGGATGAAGTAAAGGTGCGGAATTAAATTCCTCCATACAGAAAAAATGGCACCCACTGACATTCATCAACACTTGCTGAATGCTCATGGAGACCAAACAGTCGATGTGAGCACAGCGAGGGGTGGGTGCGGTGTTTCAGCAGCAGCGACAGCAACAGCGGGGTACCTCTGCTGGTGCAGATTTTTACAAGTGCGGCATGCAGGCTCTTGTTCATTGCTGGTAAAAATGCACAGCTAATGGTGGTGACTATGGTGAAAAACAGAGCAAATTCTCAGCTACAAAACACTGTCAACTAGTGTTACCGTGCTCTTTGTATCTGTTGTAGTTTCCATGGAAATAGAGGAGGCATTGCTTTCAGTGACCTACGTAGAACCGAAGGATGACAATGCAAGACTTCAATCAGTGACTGAAAATGTTTTAATTTAAAAAAAATCTAAGAAACAAAATATAGAGGATCTATTAGCTAAGGAAGCTGCTGTGGTTTGTTTATCAGAAAAGTAGAATAGTTCACCCAAATTTCCAGAGCTATGTTAACAGGAATTAAAAATCAAATGCAAAAGCTTTCTGTAAGTTTGCAACACAGTACATAATTTAAAAAATATACATGGACTGCATGGTTTTCTCATCATGGTAAAGTTTGCTTGTTTTTTCAACTCCTTCTTTGCTGAGTGTTTTAGAGAACAGGTTCTTCCAAGACCAGAGTGCAGTGCAACCTCAGAAACCAACCCAACAGTCCCTCTGTTTAGGCCTCTTGGGAGGGTGTGCTCAGTTTCTTCAGCAAGAGAAAACAGAATACCACAAGGGACTACTTAGATGTCTCTTCTACTTTTGCAGCTATCCTGCAAATGTGCACCAGAAGTACATGCATTTTTTATGCTAAGTAATCTAAAACTTTCAAAAGAACTCTTAGCTGTTATTCTATCCAACCTGAAAAACAATACAAAGAGATACATTTCATCAGGTAGCAATCCGATACCCTATGCTGCAGAACACAGTCATGCTACTCAACATCCTTGCAACCGTAAATCTCATAAAGGAATATATACAACCTACACTTTCCTCGGAGTGCATTTGTTGTCATATCAATAAAAATATTGAGTCCCCACCCTGCTAACTTTCACTGAATAAATCTAATTCAGAAAAGTCAATGGCGAAACTCCTCGCTCGACTGCAGAACAGTATCGCAGCTGATCCCTATGGAACAAACAAATAGCTAATAAGCACACACCATGGTGAACTATTTAAATGAAGTCAGCAATGTTTTTAAATAATTCATTCTTGTTTTTTTTTCTATTAACATAACATTTTATTAAAAAAATAAGTTCCCTATATTTAACATGTATATTAGCTTGCTGTATATGACTGAAGATCTCAAGACCTTTAACATTAAATGAGAATAAACCAAATACTCTCTTCACAGCTTTGAAAAAGGGGAGAATGGGAAAGAGGAAGGAAAAGGAGGGAGCACCAGGCCATTCCTAGCAAGAGAACCAAATAGTTCCACATCAAATTATGAACTTGCATCACAAATGTCAGAAAAAGGCGAACTATTATATTGACCAAATTTGGATATTTAATTAGAATGTATCAGGGGAAAAACTGAGAAGAAATACGTTCCACTTGTAATCGTCTCTGTAGTTCCAAGAAATTATTTTCCTTTCCTCTCTACAAGCCATCATTGACTCACTTGCATTTGTAAAAACTGTTGTTCCAATATGTTAGTTGCACTGAAACCAGATACAAGACACTGCAGGGAGACAATCTGGAGTTATTTGATCACTTATCTTCTTTATTTTATTTACTTTCTCTGGCTCCCAAGTGTGTGCCTTACATATTTAATTTGTAAACCAGAAGATTGCCCCCACATACTTTCAACAAGAAACCTGCGTAGGAGTCATCTGTAAGAAACATGTGGCGCTTACAAATGCTCCCTGGAGCCCAGAGTCTACAGACAAAGAGATGGGGGAATGACCAAGTCCCCTAAATCCCATGTGCAAAAGGGTAGCAGCCCATGGCTGGATTGCTCTACATGGAATCACTGCCTCAGTGAGCAAACCCACTGTTACAGTCTCACAGAGAGAGTCTCCTGGGCAGCAACGCCCTGGCAGTGATGCCATTAGCAGCCATGTTTTCGGGGTTTAGTGAGAACGGAAAGTCATGGAGAATCTGAAGTATTGGGTCTTCAAGTACACTTGATCTCATGTATAAAAACTGATCTCGGGGTACACAGATTTCAGCTAAGGAAGTCTCTGCTGCTTTTGTTGTGGAGAAGGGAGTTACAGATTACATTCCCAGTAGAAAAACCAGGAGAGAAAACACTGTCTGCAAGGAGGGACAGAAGGCCTCTCTCCTCTCCCCTGAGGCTCCTTCCCAGGAACAGACAGCTTCCAGCTCCCTTCAAAGACATCTATGCTAGTAGCAGACTGGATATACATCTTCTTGCAAGAACCATTTCTTATTTTACTCATTTGAATACCAAAACCTGTATAGCGAGGATAAAAGGCTGTTTGCACTGTAAGCAACAATGGCATTTTAAACTATTTTAAAATCAAAACACACTGGAAATATCCAAACAAATCCCAACATTACTCTGATGCTACCTAAAGCCAAGAACAAACAAGCAAGCAATGAACACTGGTATTTTGGTTTGTTTTTTTTTTTTTTTTTTGCGTGGATATTACAAAAAATAGTAATCATACACTTCTTTTTTAAATGTTCATTACTTAGATAAAGCACATATGAATGTAACATTCAGAATTGTAACATAGAAAATGTAATGTGGGCAATCTGCTATTCCAAGTACACTTACCAAAATACAATTTTATAATGAAGGAAGTCTCAAAATACACCTGTACAACAATCGGGATCCACAAAATATGATTTAATAGTATAACTCAAGATCACTTCATTGAAACCACTTTTATAATACTGTTTGAATAGTAATCTCTGGTCAAAGAGCATTCTCCCCCTTTCTCTAGCCCGTCCCACTAAAGCAAGTGTGGAATTTTAATTGCAATGCATATCTTTTAAACCCCCAAATCTGAAGCAGTCCTATTAACTATTACACTGCCTACACTTAGATACTGTGAGGATGGGAATCACCCTCTCTGAGGCCATGGTACACTGAGACACTTACCCATATCACTGTTTGTAGCGCAAGCAGAATAATCTTGTAAAGGGCAACTAAATAGGGTCAAAATATGAATTACCTCACTACCGAATCATTCTCTACGTGTTACTTAAGCCTGTAACATTACAACTTTACTGAAAAAGAAAAAGTTAACCATTTTATCCTATAAATATTTTCTTTATTTGCTTTATGTTTAGAAGTTGCTATTTAAGTTCTATTAACAGAAATACATAACAAAAGCTCCCTAACAAGTGGAAAAAAGTAATTACAAATGCTGAAAAAGTTGGCCTCATTAACATATGTACAGACTTGCTTACTTAATACACATCTTTGTGGGAATTAAATCATTTTATGACACACATTTATACAGGCATTAAACATTCCCAAGTAACTTTGAGCAGAGAATACGCCAAATCTTTAGTCTGGGCAGACAAAACGCATATTTCAGTTTTGATTGTGGAGCTAACATGCAACAGATACAACATTCAGTCTGAGCCGCTGTTGAGAAGTTGCTCTGTTTTTTCCTGCAAAGATCGTTCTGCTGAAGTTGGGTCCTTCTGCCCCTTCTTGTCTTTGTTCTGCTGTTCCTGCAGCTTCAGGATTATTTTTCGTATTTCTTCTCTTTTGGTTTTCATTCTTGGGCGTGGAAACCAGTCTGTTAAGTTCATTGGCAGCTCAAAACTCAGAATGGGATTCTGAAAAGAAAGTTGATGTGGATATTAATAAGCGAGGAGTTACAACCTAAAAAGACTGGAGAGAACCACAGTGGGGAAAAAAAACGCATTCCTCTCCACCTCATTCCCTCAGCATGAAACAAAACTTCTACAGTGTTGTGGCTTTTGTACATGTACAACGAAGGTCAAACAAAACCAAGTTTCAGTATGCACCAGAACAGAGTTCACCCAAAAGCACCCCGAGGAGCAGCGCCCACCTCGCGGCCCCGCTGACATCCCCGCGGCCCCCGCCCCAATGGCGCCAGCCCCGCCGCGGCACCACAGCGCCCTCCGGTGGCCGCCGGCGGAGCAGCGCTGGTGCTGCGGGAGGGCGGCGCGGGGGGGACCCAATCACAGGGCACACCTTTCAAACCAACCTTGTGTTTAAAATACCACACCTCAGGACTTCAGTGCTTGTTAGTAAACAGCAGCTTGGCAATCAACCCACAGAGAAATAAAACAGCTGTGCCTGGATAGTCCCAAAACACCCTATTTTACGCAATCTCCAGTTTATAGAGTTGCTGAAAATATTTGAGACTTCATAACGTTTGATGAGTAAATAAAAAGTTCCACCATTTTCTTTTTCTGATTTGGCCTCTAGCTGTAATGATTCTACTTACATGTTTTAATGAAAGTTCAGAAAGTCTAAACTAGCTGTATTACATTAATAAATTTATTCAGAGTCACACTACTTAGGGGAAAAATGACAAGCTTTTTGTACCACACCTTTGTTTTAGATTTTGAACTCAAATGCGATTTTAAAGGCTATGCACTGTAAGAACACAAGGGAAGACTACGAAAATATTTTCTTAACATTTTATCAGCAAATTCCATGGCTTCCAGTACCTGGTACACACGTGCAAATAAAAATGATAACTGGTTCATTTTTCAGAAAGTATTCATTATTACGTCAATGTATAAATTAGTTTCTAATGCATAACCTAATAAATATCTGTAAAAGCTACACTAAAGAGCCTTTTATAATTGCAATAATTTTATCAGGTCAGACTTGATTGCTGCAGGATACAAAACAAGTAATTAACGAACAGGTACACATACCTCAAAAAAGCTCTCCACATACTGCAATATGTACACTCCACAATCGCTGAAGTTGTTTTGTTGTGGCACTTTGGGGTTAGAACCTTTCATGACATCTTTGGAAAAGCTTCTTTTATTGCCTTTCCTGACTTCCCATTCTACCTCTAAATATCTGTGACAGAAGACCATGAAAATTACAACCTTTTTTTTTTTTTACTTGAAGAATTTTGCAAAAATTACAGATATGAAACTTACTCCCTTAGTGTTTTCACAACATTTGACCGAGAAGGGCCTCTCAGTGAGTCCATAAGCAAAATGCAGGGCCTATGAGAGAACACAGTATTTTACAGCAGCTTAGAAAACACAACATTAAACAGCCAGCAATGAAATGATTTGTGGGATGACCTTGAACAAACCTAGATCAATACTATTAAAGTTTTGCCAGCATCGCTGTAATCCCCTAAAAGTGGGATAGCTAAAAGCAAAGCTGAGTTATCTTTAGATTTAACAATACACAAAGTACAGAGAACTCTAGAATGCACTCAGAAAACTCTAGTGCTGTCAGTCTGAAACCATTTGTTACAGGTGTAATCTAGTTACCTAAAAGCCCCTCTGGTGTGCAGTGCTATTTTAGATGCACAAGGTATCTGGGACACCTGCAAAAGACTGGAAAGTAAGGCAAAGAACCCGCAGACATCCTTCTGGAGTAGCAGCTGGAGGACAGATAGGGCAGTCTACAGCACTTAAAAATATACTACATTTATGTGTTCAAGAATTGATTCCAATTACTGAATTACTGAGTCTGAAATGCCTACTTGATAGTTACCCATAGAACACATACATTTTATTTGAAAGGCTTTAGAAAAATAATGCATCTATAACCAAACATTTTCTGGACAGCCTAGTCTGTTAGAACACTTTCTTGTAGACTTTCATCTTGCATCCCATTGCTCAATCTAAAAAATACCGTCTAAGCAGTAGGCATGTAACAATTAAATTTTACAGTCACCTTACGTACAACAGTTGGATTTATGCAGCAGAGCAAACTCATTCCAGAATTCAGAATCTCAGCATTAGATGTAAGGCATATTTTGAGAGACAGATAGGACACAGACTACTTTTCACAAAAGTTTTTTTTTTTTTCCTAATAATAATACACATGCATTCACAGATGTTCTTTATAAAACTTGGAAACAAGCACAATTGGGCTAATTATCTGCATGCATTTATGAATAGGCTTGTTTGTACTTGTAGATTGTTTTAGATGTACACAACTTTTGAGGCACAAGCATATGATCACTTGAAGAAAAATGCCTTTGTTTATACTTGTTTAAATTTCTGATAAAAAGAACGTTATTATTTATATAAGCATTGCTCTCTTAAAGCACATGTTTAAAATGAAATCGAAAGGAACTGAAATCCTTGTCAAAGGAATTTCCTTATTCACATAGAAGTAATTTAAAATTATGGTAACAACGAAGTATTAAAGCGCCCTTAACGATTTTTGATACCTAAGTGTATCATTGAAGTATCTTATTTGGATTCAAACAACAACTGGAGGGAACCATTCTGTACTGATAATCCATCATCAGCATGGGAAAAATTTAGTGAAGCTACAATTCATAGCACTACCAAATATTCTTAAAACTCACAACACTTTTTAGCTCTTCATGACAATGCATCAAGCATACTGCCTCCACACTTCATACGTTAAACATTATTTCCATCTTCCTCTACTAATCTGAGTGGCCACAAAGGTTTCATTCAGTATTAACTTAAGTACAGTTTTAAATAAATTATTTTGCCTTTTAAAACATAAGGATACAGTTGAACATGCTTCTGCAACCCTTTTTTATGTAGGAATCTAAGTGCAAGATATGAAAGAACAGCCTAATTTGAAGAAACAATCTTCACTTGCTTGAAGCAGTACAGATGATGACACTGCAAAGTACAGAAAGTTCCCTCAAACATAAACACATGCTGGCTAAACCGAAGAACTGTGTAGGACCATCTCCCATAATTGCTGTCTTATATTTTGTAAACTTATAAAATTGATTTTCCAAGCCGTCTAAATACCCATTTTAACTGTTTCACTACTTACTGTTTGCAGATAGTAGGCTTCAGGTGCCATTGTCCCATTTCTGAATTACAATTGTCATCTAGAAGGCCACCATCATCACTGCTGTCTTCCTACAAAAGGAATGTTCACAGGTGTTTAAAAGCTAATACTATTTTTCAAATAGATTCAAAAAGAAATTACTGTTATACTTTCCCTTTTTATTCAACACAAATAACATCTAGTTTAATAAAGAAGTAGTAGCTTTCACTTAAAACCATTCACTGTTTTAACTTCTTTTAGTCTCACTCTTTTTCAAATCCATGCTGTAATGACACAGTGAACAGTGCTATTTATTAAATAACCACTGAAACCAGAAAAAAAAAATATAGCAACAACTGACATTTTTTAAGCATTGCTGCCCTAAAAGTGGTACATCTCCCTGCAGGTTTTAGTCTGTAAGTATTTTCCCTTCCTAATATTACTACGAAATTGCTTGGTGATTTTATGTATGTTATCTTCTAGAGGAAATGATACAAAATCTGCAATGAACTCAGAAGTAAAGTTTGATTCTTGCTCCAGAATCCACCAATTTGGTCCTTTGGGCAAGGGAAAACTAAAGGGAAAACAATATGACTGCATGTTTCAAAAACTGATATCCCACAAACCTCGGAATATTCTTTAAACTTTTGATTTCAATACCGATACTAAGACAGCTATGAAGGATACAGAAGATTCATCAACAAGAACACTAAGTTCTTATACCTAAAAGTAACCCAATGATCTGCAATCAAGAAATCCTATGGAGTTCACTATTACTACCATAGACCATTGCATTACAGGGACAGAGAGGCTTTCCTCTCTGTCCCTGGAACAGAAACCACCATATCAAAAAAACAGGAACCACCATATCGGCGTGATCTGTGAATTTGTTTCTTTACTAACAAGCAGGATCCTATGACCGAAATCCTCATGTTGCACCATTAAGATTTTTATCATGGTAGACAACTACTGCCTAGTTCCTAATCCACTTGTTTCTGTTGCAGCCTCAAAATCATTTTTGGCAGATGTAAAGGTGCACTCAATCTGTCACGGTTTAGCATTTCTATACTTGCTTTGTGCATTCTAGAAAGTATCAGTGACAGCTTCAGCCTGAGCTAAGTATTCAGCTACACTGAAACCCAGGAAAACTTGGCATCCTTTCCTCAAGGAACAGAACTGACAACATGCTTTCTTCCCTGCCTTCATGCCATGTATTTCAGCTTGAAAGCACCCTAGTCATCATTCTTCAGGGAACTCTAATAGTTGCTACAGAGTAGATAGGATAGAATCACAGAATGTTTCGGCAAGTGATGTGACTGAAGGTGGGTTGAGTCTGAAAGCACACTTAGGTTTCAACATCAATTGGATGTTTTTAAGCATGCACATGTTCATAGTATTTAGGTGTCATTACAAATAGCTGCAGACTTTGGAAAGTAATTGCTTAGTCTGGACTTAAATGTGAAAAATAAGTAATTTCTAGACTGTACATTTGACAGCCTCTGATTCTTTCAGACAACTTAGAGTCATACATCTGAAACAGAAATGTCAATTAAGAGCAGCAACTATTTAACTTCTAACTTACACTGAACTTACACTGTATAAGCAACAGGGCTATGAAATCACGCCCTCATACCCACAAGAGTGTCACTAAAGGACACTGAATGATGAGGGTCTTTCCACATCTTTAAAATCTAAGTTCTTGTTCTGGGGTCTGCCAGGTAAACAGGGGGATGGGGGAAATGAGAAAGTTGATAATTTTCAGAGTTTTCACTAGAATAATTGTGCGATATTGCCATTACGCACAGGACTCACAACATTAAATGCAGGATCAGTATGGCAGTTTCCTGTTAGTTTAAAGAATGAACGTACAATCCTCTCCTGTCAGTTAATCTGCATTTTTTCCTAAGGTAACCAGTCCTTTGGATTTGAAATTTGTAAAGACAACTAGCTTTAGACAACACACATTTACAATGTATATACAGAGTCTAAACTGCCCACTCAAAATGCAATACAACATCTTGCATTTCTCAAATGAAATTGCTGAATATTTTACCTGGTTATCTTGGTCTTCAGAAAAATCTATCAGCTCATCTTCATTTAGTTTACTGCCATCAGCTGAGTCTTCACTGTAGTTTAGCCTGATTTTGTGCAATCCATCTGTATGAATCACAGACAGCAGAATTGCATATTTAAACATCAATTGATAGATCATCATAATTTTTAAGTACCCCAAATTTACTAAGAGTTGCTCACAATAACTGATAAAGCTGACAAGCAGTATTTTATTCATATATACAAACCAAAAGTGAAAAGTTTCTTCTAAGGAACACAGCAAAGAATATTCCTTATTCTGTGAGGCACTTAAAAAAAATAATCTAAAAAACTAGACTAAAACACACCGTGAAATAACCACCTCAGTTCCAGGAGGCCTTTATGACAGTAACTGGTCCTGCTACCACAAAAGGCAGTCTCATTCTGTCACTCATTCCCAACCCTACGTGGTTCCTTCCCTTGAACGAGAAATACATTCATGCACAGTGGACCACACTGAGAAAGTCAGCCAAAAGCTTAGTATTTTTAAGTTGAATCAGTTCCTTGATCATATTTGCTGTGGAGTTTTATGAAGACTAGTACTGGTAAAGGGCAGCTTGGGAATATGCTGCTAGAGACGGCAAAATGCAGAATCAATTCTGGGAGCAACAGTTTAGAAATGTTTGTGATATTTCACTGTTTGCTACATAATCTGCAAATTCACTCTCTGTACCTTTACTTATTTAGTCAAGAGGGAAACAAAAACAGAACAAAAAAAGAACACTGAATGTTATAGCTACATCTGTGAAGGACCCAGCCCGCTACAGGCTCATTACGTCTTTCTATACGACCTTGCAAGTCCTCAAAACAGATTTTGCAAAGAAAAACAATGAACTATGTGGAAATAACTGCTAAACATGTATCCCAGGCCAGCAAAGCTTGGTATCTTCAGAAGAAAACTTCTTTTAGAAAAGGGCTGCATACTGCACCTAAACAGTCACAAACAAAATTGCTGGTTCTCTTGTTACTGGACTAATAGCATCCTATTGGTTACTAAGAAAACAAGGATTTCTGAAATAACAGTAAATAGGACAATGAACTAGCTAGCAGAAAATCAGAGATCTGCATTTGTTGAAGAAACAGTTTGGAATGAGGTTACTAGCAGATTTCCATAGGGAGCAACTTGGAAATGAATCTTACTGTATCTTTGAAAAGACCTTAGTATAGAAAATAGGCCATGTAGCAGAATGACTTATTGCTGACAGTCCTAAAAAAATAAGAATTGGTATCAAGAATAACCACAGATCAAATAAGAAGAACTGGATGACCTTTCTACATTCATCAGTAAAAAGGGGGCTAGTTAAGTAATAAAATATATATGTTGGATGATCTCTTCAAGTTATTTTGTACATCAATAGGAATTACGTCAAAACCAACACCAGAATGTAGTTTGAGATCAAAACACTTATCTTTAAGCTCCCATGCATAGTAGGTATCTAGGGTGGAGACTGTAATCAGAGCAGTTACTCAAACTGAACAACTACTCTGTGCCTGCTTTAAGGGTGAGAGGAAGAGCTCTCTTGGCTTCACTGACAACACTACCAAAGAGGCAGCTGCTGCCTTTTGAGATATCCTAGGATATCTAGCACATTTATATGGACCTGGCAGATTCAAGAGTTAAGACTCATGCCCTTCTGGAGCAACAGCTGAAGGCTGGACAGAATACCCAAGGCCTACATCCCCATCTTCCATGTGACTGGAATGGGAGTTTATGCTCATAGTGCATCTGAATTAAGCTGCCTAAACACATGCTCAGTGCCAATCTCAAACTGAATCTCTCTCTTAAACGAGGACTGTGACCAGTAAGAATGTCTGCGTTAGTCAAAAGGTGCATTCATCTGCCCTAGCTGGGCAAAGAAGTCTGGATGTTTTAGTCTTTGACAGAATGACCATCAGCCAGCCACCAATACAATGCTGGCATTCGAAAGAAAGAAACATAATTCTAGCAAAAATATATTTCATGAGAAACATTCTCACTAATTAGAGACAAGTAACAACAGCAGCATCCAAGCCAGACAGATAAAACCATGTGCAGCAGCGATATCACAGCACGTTAACAATCACGCAGAATGAAAAATCAATTCAAGCAAGAACAGCACTCCTTCCCCACAAAAAAAAAAGAAAAGAAAGCTTCTAGAAGTGACAATGTTCACAAAGAAGAATAAACTAGTCATGAACAAATTTAGACTAGGAAGTAGGAAAGGGTTTACACCAAGAGATATGGAAATTGTAATGGTCTGCAGTATTCAGATTAGACCACATGACCAATAACCTTTTCAGACTTTGTACTATAAATTATACCATTATTTACTCTGTGTAAATTAAATCAGTTGGAATGCTATCTACGCCTGATGTAAAAGTTTTCTCATAATCAGATAACTTGCACTCTGCGTCTTAAAGGGATCCAAACCTTTCTGTGAGCAGACAAAATCTTTTCCCAGTTCATTTGTCTTTAAAATTATGTCAGCTCCTTTGCTCACTTTGGTACAAAAGCTGTTCTAGATGACTGCAACTACTGGTATCAGCCTCTACAGAAGTGATCCATGGAGGAAGCATCTCTAAATGCAACATTGAAGTCATGTGTTTGTTTTTCTTTATTTTCTTCTCAGTCTTTTTATATTCCTTCTACCAGGACATAAAGAACTTAAGTGTTGAAGCAAAACCTCAAACACTAGAAGGTACAGGAATTAAAGTTCATCATGATCTTAATTCAGCTGACCCATGCAGATACATCACGAGGGTTCATGGCCAAACAATCACCAACTACTATTTTTTCCTTACCAGTTCCAATTTCATCTGGTTCAAAGTAAGTGATATTTAGAAAATGTTTTTGTGTGAGAAAGCGTCACATGACTGACAAATTCATCTGATTTAGGAAACAGTGTTTTATTCTAGCCTTATGTGACGAAAGTTGCATCAACAGCCACAAAACTCTTTCTATGCAATGGTTATAAATTACTTATATTGCAAGCATTCAAACTTGAGCCACATAAATTTTCAAAGTTTACGCAACTGCAAACGTAGTAATAGATACGAAGCTTCCAAATTTTTCACTAGAATACATACATTTTTAGATTACATACCCATAGATTGGCTAGCAGTTGTGAATTCACCCTGTATTCCGTTTTCATCTGGAGTCCTACGGTCAAGTTTATGGCATGCTGATTCCACAGTGTTAGGTTCTTCCACATCACTGTCCATTTGATTTAGTTTTTTAAAACTGCTTTTTACCCTACAAGGACTTCTCCTACAACATGAAGACTCACTGTCCTGTGTTTCAGTGTTTGGATCAATTAAAGCTGTATTATATTTTTTGGTAAATGTCTTCTTTGTTGTGGACTTAGAAGGCGAGTTTTGTGTATCCAACTCATTTGGCAAAGGAGATGGTGTGTTGCTCTCTCCATCTGAAGAGGATGATTTCATCTGTGTTGCAGCACTTTCATGGTAGTGGGGATTTGGTTCATATTTGGGTTTCTCTAAGCCAGGAAAACAGATGACAGCCAAAAACCAGTGGGCACTGCAAAGAAAAAATACTTTATTAAGTCACAATCACAATACTCACTGTTAAATCTGAAGCTGGTAAAAAGCAAACAAAATGCCGTGTGTATACACACAAAAACTGAACCCTGTTCCCCACAGTCAAAGACAAATCATAATAGCTGTTCACTTTTCTGAGCACGTTTTACTCAAGTCTTCAGTATTCTGCTAAGGTAGGTTCACTCCATATCAGTAGTCATCAACAAATGTATTAATATGATGCAGTTAGTTGAGAACGGGTGCTAAGTATTATTTCAATTTGCTCACAGTTTATACATCCTTTTCCTCCTCTGAATAAAAGCTTATTTCTTTTTGAATATTTTCTTTATCTCAGCATGAATTACATTGTAGAGTTCACATTTTATGGTTGCATACAGTTTTCCAGAATTTCATCACTGAGGGCAGAAGTAGTCAGCTCAATGGTACAACTGAGTTGCCCATATTCTTCCAACTGTGACGTCTTCCTGCTGTATATGACGCTTCCCATTTTTAAAAATGATCCTGTCACCATTGAAGGAAAAAAGGGGAGAAAAGAACGAGGGTAATGCTATCACCCTGACTCTGTTGTCCTATTCACCCTTCACAGGACAAGAAGGAAAAGAATCCTAACACTTTCAGGATCAAATACAGTAACAACTCCCAACCCACAAAAAGATAGGAAGTACATTTTGCCTCAGTTTCATCCTTATCTTCTTGCTGCTTCAGACTTGACTGACTTCCCACTCAAATAGAAACGGAGCAGCAGGAAATTCAGGAATTGTGGCATTTCAAGTAAATACATACTGACCTTTTTTAGAAATTTTCTGAAGGTTCTCTGATTTCCTATAGCAAATAACAAAACAGAATCTAGCTATATATTAAATGCAGATGAAATAATGTTCCCATGTGCTTTAGACAAAAGAAAGAGCAGCAGCTAAAATGCATGTCTCGCATATTGAAAAGTTAGTTAGATGATTAGGAAGCCTAAATTCCATCAGAAGTCAATGGCAGTTAAAGTAAATGGCCTTCAAAAACAATGAAGTGTGGAGGCACTTTGACTTGAATGATTTACCACACCTAATAAATGAATTTATTGCCAAATCATGGAATTTGGGTGAGTCCTATTAGGATACGTTTTATGTACCAGTTACATAAACAGACTAGCAATTAACCTGGATTTAAAAAGAAAGTGGTTTGTAACTTTTAAAAGAACTAGTTATTTCCAATGGAGACTTGAACAAGAAGTGTAATCCCAAGGGACACTGATGCAGACCAGTCACGGCCAAGTCACCCATTTCATTCTTAAGTTAATTCTTACGTTAATTCCTTCTGCCCACCTCCAGCTATTGCAGTTCTTTTAATGGGCCCACATTCCCTAAACTGCTGGTTGTGGGAGAGTCTGAAAAGGATTTCTGCAAGTAGATGCTGAAGTCCAGCAATTCCAAAAACAGTAATTTCTAGAACAGAATTTTAAAACAGATGCCAGAATAAACAGTTGTGTCCTAAAAGAAAGGAAATACTGTTCTAGGCAGCACAGGAAAAGCACTATCAGGAAGAACCACTAGCAGCATTCCTATGATGTGAGAGCAGCTCACAAATTTTCTCAAATCCTGGAATAATTTGTTTCATGGACTACTTAATTGAAGACACAAAGAAGCAAAAGAAATCCTGAGATTGGTTCTCAACTACTGACTCATTTGCCGCAGATTCATGTTTGAGAGAGTTTACAAATAATAGTAAGGGATGCAGACCCTTCACTGGAAGCAAAGAACCTCTTTGATACCTTTGATCAGATACTGTGTCAAACAGAAAAAGTCTATTTGCAAGGACTAATAACCAGCATCAAAACAGGTAGTAAAATCCTGAAAAGTACCTGCAAGTGCTGCAATGCATTGAGTCACAAACACTGGGAAGCTCCAGGCAATAGTCCTAGCCAAAGCACACTCACAATCAAGGCTATATGTGAGTTTCTGTAACCATAATCTATCAAGACAAGGAATAAATGGATGGAAGACCTACTAAATCATATCAGGTTGCACTACAGATGCCCTGACAAGGGCGTGTTGAAAAAATTCTGAAAACTAGGTTCTCCAACAACAACAAAAAAACAGAAAACAGCATGTGCTTTCCTCTCTGTACAACACTGGCCCTCCATCTTCACCACTGATTCTCTGAGCTCCTAGTGTACGTCAACCCCTGAAGCTACAAGGCAATAACTAGTTAGTAAAAAGCTAGACAGCTAACCACCAAGCAGTTGGAAGTTTAATTCCACTGAACACACAGCATCTGAATGTGTACATTCTTACCAAACACAAAGCGTGATAGTCCTCATTTGCAAGCGAGAAAGAGAAGCGTGGGGAAATTTCGTAACAGAAAAGTAGCCACACAATGGAGTTTCTGAAAAACCTGCAGCTTAGCACAGGCCCCAGCCTCCAGCCTTCAACATAAGACTTGCGTCTCTGAAAGACTGCAAATTAAGAATCTAACTAATATACAAACTAACAACAGAAGTATACTAAGAATGTTGTATTTGGCAAAACAGCAAGTTTTCAAGTACTATTGACAGATGAAGTCCAGGAGCAACATGATATACACAGCTACAGCAAGATACCTGATGCTGCAACCACACAAACAGGGTCTATACTGGATGTGCTAACCAGACCAGTTAGTATTTTGCCAATAAAAGGTTAGTATTTTGCCAGGTGCACTACTGCAAGTTAGAAGAAACAAAAACCAGCCCTGATACTTACTGCTTTTATCACCATTATATTTAATTCTAAAAATAAAACGTTTTGGTTCTGTATCACAGGAGCTAAGGTGCACAAAGAAAGATCTACAGTGAGTTACATTAAAAAAAGCCTTTCTAAAGCTAGTCTCAGAATTCCGTTGGGGAAGAGGAGGAGAAGATTCAGAAAATTTCCTCCCATTGCAAATAGCGTGGTATCTAAGTAAGTTTATTTGAAGAGCTTTTAATTAAAAAAATAAAAATAAAAATTTGAATTTTTCAAAAGATCAGTTACAATTCTCACATCTATTTACCCTCAGCTTTTTTAAAATATGTTTTTATTACATATTTTTAGAATGTAATTTAATTTTTCTAAATATCTTGGCTTAAAGACTGCTTAGATTCATTTCATGAAATGTACAGATGTGTTTGTTGTGACAGCTTGCTCTGATCTTAAGGAAAGCAGCTATCATTAACAATCATTAGAATGCAAAAAGCCTGCTTCCTTCCCCAAGAAAAATATCAGGACAAAGGGATATAAAGGAAGAGAATTTAAAAAACAAAACAGAACAAAACAATGCAGTGCTTTAGAGATTTTCAACTGTGTTTTCTTCCAATATAGGTTTATCGTAATTAAAGGATGATGTTAACTATACGAAAGAGATCTCACTAGGGTTTAAAAAAAAGTAAACCCAAAGGTTACCAACAATAACAGTTTAGAAGAACAAATGCTGAAAAACAGAGAAAAACCTGGAAATAGTACTTAGGAAAGTTCATTTTTGGTTAGTCTTTATATTGACAAATATTTCTTATACTACTGCAGTGTACTTAAAGGTCTCACATTCAGATTTTGTTTTTATCACTGGAGAGAGAAGTTTATTCTCCTCATTTTAAGTCACGCTATAGTATAACTTGCTATTTTAGAACACTAAGCCTAAACTTTCAGCACATATATCCAGTAATAAGGAATGTTTACTTACGCTTCATTAAGAGGAACAAAAATGAAATCCTTCTCAAAAATGTCAACATGACGTGTCCACGTTTTTACTCGCCCGTGTCGTTTTTGTTGTATTCTGCAAGAAGAAGTCCAAATGTGATTTGTTGGATGGTTTACGTGCATCAAAAAACCACCTTCCCAGGTATTTTCACATTAACAGTTTCTTAAGAATTTTAAGGCACAGTCTATATTATAGATTTATTATAACAGGACAAGGGGTAATGGTTATAAACTGGAAGAGGGTAGATTAAGACTAGATCTAAGGAGGAAATTCTTCACTGTGAGGGTGGTGAGACACTGGAACAGGCTGCCCAGAGAAGTTGTGGATGCCCCCTCCCTGGAAGTATTCAAAGCCAGGCTGGATGGGGGTTTGGGGCACCTGGTCTAGTGAGCGGTGGGTGTCCTTGCCCATGGCAAGGGGGTTGGAACAAGATGATCTCTAAGGTCCCTTCCAACCTGAACCATTCTATGATTCTATGGTCTGGATGTTTCCTAGAGTTCTGTTGGTATAATAGTACTGTCTCTTCAAGGAGTTAATCTCTTGTAATCTTTGTTGTATTCAGCTCTTGGTAACACAAGACTTATCGACAGACTTACGAGAGGTTTGAAGTTTCATGAATATTTCTTCTTTCTCTTTGATTAAGGCGTTTATAGAAGAATGAACTGAACACATGTATTCTATCAGCATCTTCTTTTTTCAGTTTTTCAAGTACCAAATACCTAATTAGTTTAAAAAAAAAAAAA
>WBMW01002635.1:236219-294204 GCA_013396635.1 Penelope pileata
AAAAAAGAGAGAGAGAAAAAGTCATAGAGATGTTAACACAAAGTATTTACCACCTGAGTAGAAAGGACTGCCAAAAGCACTAAGTCTACAAAATTGCTTCAGCCTCTCATGAATATCAGGGCTAACTAACCACAGGAACTAATTAATGCAATTATCTGTGTCAGAATTTCAAGGTATTAAGTGCTTTGCTCAAGCAACAGGTTGTTCTGCTTTATATTATGACAGGAAAACAATTTTTCAATGAGTCTCTTACATACCTATCTAGGAAAGGCCTGTATTTTTTAATCGAGCCACTAAATCTCCAAACATGCTCCAGACTGGCGCACTGGTTTTGTTTTCACCTTGATCACCTTTCAGTTCATTTTAATATACTGAAAATTGTACACATATCCCTTATGTGTAGCATAACCACAGCAGGCTTGTAAAAATTCAATATGCTTCTAACATCTGTGGCATCACTGACACCAAAAGACTAATTTAGGTACTATGTTAATCAAAATAAATGAGGTTCTAGGGAACACAAATACTCTGGAAAAAAAAGAAAAAGTGAATTTAAAAAGGTAGTTAAAATTCCTCTTCAGACACTAAGAGATTTTCAGGAAACATTATTCCAAGTGCGGACAAGGAGGAAATGAACCAAAATTTCTTCCAAAAATAAAAAACAACCTTTAAAATCAGAGTTATAGATAGTCGGTGATCAAATGTTATCAAATGACTTAAGAAGATTTAATGTCAGAACTGTTCAATTTTCAAGGTAAAAGAATACTGAAAATTGGTTTGAGATAATACTTACTTTAAATAAAAATCAATAATAACATCATTTAAAAATTCTCCTTCATTTAGACAGTGGAGGTCTTCATTGGTCACAGAAATACCACCTTTAGCTGGAGGAGGTGGATAAACTATCAACCTGAAACAAAAAATACATTCAATAATAAATACGAAATTCCAGAAAAAAAACAAAACACACAGAAAAATTGTCACAGAGCAAATAAAAATATCTTACTTTTCTATGGGACCAATAAATACTGTATGTGGTTCTCCAATTTCTTCTTCATCATCAAAATACGGTAACTGTTTATTTCGCTGCTGCACTTTGGACTCAGAAGCAACCTTATGAGAATGAAGTCAGTATTAATTTGCATATTGAGCTCAAATTTATCAAAAAGATAGTAAAGCTTTGAAAAGTTCAGAGGTGTAAGATCCATTACTTCTGAGAAGGATTTCAATTTTTTTTTCCCTTTTCTTGTTCATTATTACATTTAACTCCGTACTCCGTTTGTTGCAGAACTACAAAACTCTCAAATTGTCTAAGAGGTAGTTTTGTTTAAAGGAAACATTAATTAAATTGAACTACAGCACTGCAACCTAGTTCTCATTTGAAACATTATAATTTTACCAGTAGATGAATTTGGAAACCATGATTTTGTCTAATTATATTAGACATTTCTCATCCTTTAATCATTTTTAAATGACATTGTTTGTGGATCAGTGTGCAACCTCACTGATAAACTAAACGCACTAAGAAGAACTGTGAATGCACGGACCTCATAACGTCTCAGAGCCTCATAACCCACCATGGACCAGTCTGACAGTCCTTCCCAGCAAAAGTTCTTGGGATATTTGTCTAGCAACTAGCTGTCTTAGATTCTAACAGAAGTTAGTTCTCTCATAGTGTCTGGTATGAAGCTATATTTTGGTCCTAGAAGAAAAACAAAACTGGTAACACCTAGCAGTGTTGAACAGAGCCAAAGACATTTTCAGTTCCTCAGCCTCTTGTATTCTTCTGCTAGCAAAGTGGTTGGTGGGCACAAGGAGCTGGGAGGGGACAGAACCAGGGCAGCTGACCCAAACCCTAAACTGACCAAAGAGCTATTCCATCCCATATTGCATCGTGTGATTTTACAGAAGGAGAGTTAGCAGAGGGAGGGGCTGCTGCTCGCTGGGTATGAGTTGGTGGGCGGTGAGCCCTTGCCTTTGTGTATCATCTTTTGTAAGATGATACACAAAGGCAAGGTTTTATATATATATAAAAAAGATTCTTTTATTTTCTCTGCTGTCTTAGTAAATAGCTTTTATCCCAACCCATGAGTTCTACTGCATTTTTCCCTTAATTCTCTCCCCCATCCCACTTGGGGAGGGAGAAGGGTGAACAACTGTGTGGGACTTAGCTACCTGCTGGGTCAAATCACAACACTAACACACTATCTTTAGTGTACTTGTAATCCAAATAATATAATGACTTTGTTCTAAAACAAAAACATAATTACATTTTTCATTTTGTTTTCTCTGTGAGAAGGGCTTCCTTTGGAATTGTCCTCCAAGCATTTAGTAAATGCAACAAGCCTGCCATTGGCTTCTTCAAAGGAAATTTTCACAAAGAAGTCAGAAATGTTATTTCTAATACCAATGTCAGTGATTATTTTTTCAAATATTGAGCTTGCATGAAGATCAAGGCCAGTTTCAAAAATCAAAATAATATATTGTTCTTCTTGACCTAAGAAAAATAGAGAAAAAATTGTTCATTTAGAAATAATGTAAAATGTCACAATTATAAACACATTTCAAAGAACCATGGGCCAACACACATATGCCCTCTGTTGACAATATATATGTTTAGGAATAAATGTATGCAGAGAGACTGACGTATTAATTAGTGATCCCTACTACTCACACTCGCAAAGAGTATGTTCAATTTCTGCCTTTAGGAATATGAAGTATTATACCTTACACATAAAAGGCATACTGAATGCAAAGCCAAAACCTATTTCAAAAATGAGAACTTATCTGCCTACTGACAATAAGACTCTGTAGACAATACTTTCTTTTCTTATTATAGTTTCCATGCTATCGTTCCAATACAATTGCAGAGATTACATATTCAGCACAATTTCCTGTCCATATAGGGAAACAGCATGCACTAACTTCTAGGTCAACACTGTAAGAAGTCTAGAGGAGGTCTTGAAAATCAAGAAGAGATATATTCATCTGTAGAAACATATTAGAAAAGGAGAACTGTTTTAGGAGTGTAAATGGGCTTTTGTGTTTTATTATAAAAATGGCTTGCAAAAAGACGTAGGGGCTGAACATAAAACACACATCTAACAGTTAATTGAAATGTAGTAATTTCTGGGATTTTTTTTAAAGTATTTTTCCATCTACTGGTATTACAGTATTCAAGCACAGAGCATCCAGGCCTTTTATTTAATTACATTATAAGAATCATATTTACAAGGGTACAAAGCACTGACATCCATATGTCAACTCATTCAGATAACAGAGATTCTCAGAAATAGGGACAGGTTGAAAAAAAAATCCTACTCAAACTGGGGGTAGTAAGCAAGTAGAATGTGAAGCTTAAAACCATTACTTAGAAACTACATTGAGAACAGAACAAACAAAATAAAAGGTACATTTTTGAGATGGCTCTTTCCAGACTTAAATGGGAAAAAAAAGCATGTTGCTTTTTTGCGTAGTGAAAAAAGAAACGCACACCACACATTAGGAGCAGAAAGTTCTAACAAAATTACTCTTGCTGATTTCAGGCACATATCATTTGAGTACATAAAAAGTACAAAAGCTTGTAGCAGCAATTTTACAAAAGAAACGACTTTTTTTCCTCTGATCAGATTTTGGTTACCATAGAAACAGAAATTTCTTAAGGTTCTTAGATGCACTGGCAAAAAAAAAAAGTATGCATCTGAACAAGGAGAGGTATTTAAAATGTCACTGATAAAGATCTTCACATCCTTCCACAGGAGAAAGGCTCTCATCACCTACAAGAGAAAAGCCCTGCTTTCAGGCCGTGCAACATAAACGAACCAAAACCTCTCTACCCTAGGTGAACACTGTGGGAACAAAATATTGTCACTGTCTCTCTCATGCTTATTCTTGCTCTTTCGGTACAGTGGCTTCAACAGGTTAGCCTGGCCTGCACCTTTACCAAACGTTGGGGAACACGAGATGAATCAATGAACTATTGTATAGCTCATATCACCTGCTCATATCAGCTAACAAATAAAAAGCAGTAAGCCCCTACGAAGAATGATTTAAGCACTCAGATACAGGAATAGTATTCAGGCTGCAAATTCCAGTCTCATGCAGCTGGCTAACTGCAGGGACCTATTTTCCTATAACAGAGGATTTTCAGACATATGCATAACCATTTCCTATTCTTAACTCAGCTTGCTAACTGTTGTGAAAATGTTCTTCAGCAGCCTGCCTCCCAATTCACTGTATGCAGAATTTAGGTATCTAACTGGGTTTGGGAATTTGGCACCTACACACTATTGCTTACATGGTTATGGATTCAGGCTTCAAATAACTTCATTGCTTGGAAAGCAAATAGCAACTGTGTTATCACAAGGCATTCATAAATATGGAATACTACAAAGCAACTGGGTGAGAGAATAGCTCAGAGCCATAGTCTCAGAGGAAAAAGCTTATGGTGGTAAGACACATCAAAGTTTTTCCTTTGCTCACTTGTGGACACCAGAGTTTGCCTGGGGTCAAATGGCTGCTATTAGGGCTGTTCCTAGCATCCCCTGCATGCTCTCCAATTACTTTCATGATTGTAACACTCCTTACAGCTTATACTTTTTATAAGAGGTGGGTGAGGTTATTATAACAGTATTTTTTGCTGGAAGAGATTGTTGAAGGCGTTCTTTCTCCATTTGAATGCAACATGCAAGTATTAAGATGGATAAAAGTATAAATAATCACAACAATTTATCTCAAGAAAAGACTACTTAAGGGAAAAAACATTCTGTGCCAATTAAAAAAGAGTGTATATTAACATTTTAGACCCTTACGAAAAATTTTGTTGAAATTAAACTTAAGATGCATGAAGACAACCCACTTATTTTCCAAGCAAATATTTGTCTACATCAGAGTATCATTACAAGCATATGGAAAAAAAGACTACACAAGCAAACCTACACAACAGTTTCTACTCAAACTGAGGCCTGTAAGCAGAACAGAAAACAAGACGTAAGTATACCAAAAGCAGCAATAAAGATATAGAGGCTCATACACAAAAGCTAAATAAACCAACTTTGCTTTTGTTCAGGACAACTATTAGTGAAAAAATGTTATACTAAACATACTGAATGCTGTAACTAGCAGACATCTGGACAAATAGGAGGCTACAGTTTTGCCAAGCTGTTCTGAACTGCTCTCCCCATCAGCTTGGGAAGGTGATACCGTCTGGAAAAACACTACATCTGCCCCAGCCAACAATGCCTGTTTTATTCCTTAGTGCACTCTGTCATGATCCAAACATTAAAACATAATTTAAAGTGAAATTTTTGACTAAAATTGATTTACTTACTGTCTCCTTTACACTCATACCAGACATTATCTTTACTCATTTTCAGCTGGTCTCTCAGGCTACTACAGGTTGATGGTACTGTTTGTAGAAATACTACTGGTAATTTTCTGACACTGCACCATTCACATTTGGTAAGTTCTGAAGTTTTTAGGTTGATTTCTCGGACATCACTGTCTGATTCTAGAAGAAAATTATTAAATTGTAACAAAACTTTGTCAACATATATATATTTCCTTTATAATTCTCCCCTTGATTTTAAGAAGAAATCAGTATGGGCTCATTAACTATTAAAGAAAATTTTTAAAAATCTGAAAGAAGCACATATCCAGGAAGTGATGTTAAAAAAAACTTAATTCTGACGTCACCCAGCAGGAAAGTAACCAGAAAAACTATTTTCTTCTAATCAACTTGAATCTAGTCCTCAGTACACAGAAAAACAGCAGAAAAAACAACAACCATCTAAATTTGCAACTACTGCTATGACACATTTTGTGACAGGGTTGTAAAATGTGCTTCGTAAATTTATCTTTGTCTAAGTTTCCTTACGAAAAATAACTTTAAAATGAAGAGAATAAATTCATGCAGATAGACATTCTGACTGCCTATGGAAAATAAGGTCGTGCTCTCAATTCACTGTTTAAAAGAGAAATGCCAGCAACACAGTAAATTTTTAACACATCTTAAAAAAAAGCAGTACCTATGCATCCATATTTTAGATCCAACAAACAACCAACTGAGAAAAGCCTTTACAGACTCTGTGAGACGTAATATTAGTAGTTACAAAAAGTGGTGGTTATCTATTATAAATAACAAATGGCAAACTTACTTAAGATTGTATTTTCAAAGGAAACAGGAATAATTGTAAGCTCACCATTTCCTAAACTATTTCACTGTTATTTCTTTCAGTAACATGAAATACACAACCTATAGGCCAGAGAAGAAAAATCTTTAAAAGGATATACTCAGGAAGGGTATAAGACACCTGTGTGATTTTCACTCTCGATTTATGCATTTGAAATAGAAGAGTTGATAAAGTGCTACAAAGATAACACGTGTTACAGAAGGTTTTTCTTGTCTGTGGTTTTTGTTTATCATTTTAATGAAGACCTCTGCCATAACGATCAGAAAATCTGCAGCTCTTCAATTAAGATGAGGGGGAAGAACTAATGAGCCACTTGTATGCACACCACCAACTGCTAATTCCTATCTGAATTTTATTTCCGTCAGTAGAAAGAAGACATAATGCAAAATCACTTTTTCTTCACTAGGCAACTCAGATCAAATTTATATTGCTTCTTTTTTTTCCTGATGATTACCAGCACCCAGTAAAATTTATTATGCACATAGCAAAACCAGGATTGACATTTCATTATGATTTACCTGTTCATCTTTTAATAAAGGCTCTTAATTAAAAAGATATGCATTGAATGTTAACATAAAAATGAAAATGCTCACCTTCTTGACTTTCTAAGCGTATTTTGATATAATCCAGGCAAAACTGCAGAAGACAACATAAAAAAAAAGATATCATATCTTCTCCATAACAAAACTGACTTAACACCTTTTTAACTGTTAGTACAGAGATTTCAATGTACTAAGTTGAGTAATGAAAATTTTAAAATAAAAACGTAAAATGTAATAAATTACCAAGGTACACATTTTAGCACAACTCAAGGCAACAAGAATATTCTCTATTATTTGGTGCCTCTTTAAATCATATTGACTGTTGAAACTTAAGACGTCTCTGAAGTACTCTATTTTCAAAAAGGTTTAAAACACTGAAATTAACTTGCAGCATTTTTCAGATATTTCAAGTTGTAAGGAGGAAAATAAAATCTTCAGAAGAGAAGGTCATCTATCAGTACTAAAGTGCATCAATCAATAGGAATTTGTAAGGAGGTGAAAAGAAGTTAACATCTCTCTTATTTACATAGATACCTCAGTAAGAAACATGCATTTCTTTTGGCTTACTACATGCCTCTGGCATTAAAAGACTCCTTGAAATATCTCCAGAACATAGAAGATGAGCAAAAAATATTTTGCTACAGAAGCAAAATTTTACACATGCAGAAAAATGTTGATTCTTCCTCTCATTTATAAACATCTTTTTTTTTTTTTAAACAACCATTGCCCTCAATTTTCTTAACAAATGCACCCAAGTTCATAGCCTTCTCCCCAAATAAACAAAATAAGTGAAAAGGAAAGGGTTTTTTTTGCAAATATGTTTCTATTCAATACCAGAAAAAGACAGTATGTGTTACTACACAATGGTGCATACATAGAATGTCTGTGGGATTCTTAGTCTTCAAAATTAGAGAAAAGTCTGCTGTTACACAGGTGAAAGCCAAATAATATGCTGTTAAAGTAAGAGAAAATAACATCACCCAAAAACAGAAAGGAGGTTTGTCAAAACAATAAGTTTACTCACAATCACAGGTTCCACTACCATTCTTCGTAGGGTTCCTATTCGTATACTTCGACAGTTCAGAATGACACTTTCACAGGAATTTTGGTAATTTAGAGGTGGCACAGCTTCAGTTACAATTTCTTGAGAAATAAGTTTACGACGTTTTATTGGAGTGTTAGACACAATGTTGCCAAACTGAAAGGTAATTTTCAAGGTTTCAGAATTTTTCACTAAGATTTATTGCTAAAACAAGCTGTTAAAAAGTAGTGACTGATCTGGCTACTTGTCTGCTGGCCAACAAGATTACTTACTATAAATCCACATCAACTACATATAAAAGCTTGAAATCTTCCTAAAAGACTTTTCGCAACACCTGAAGAAGTCAACAGCTTAAGAGATTTAAGAAAAAAAAAAGTCTACACTTGCAGACATTTCGTGAACATTTCAAAGTCCAAAATAATTGACAAAACTGCCAAAAAACAATTTAGATTTACTCGTATTGAAATACTGTGTAGCCTAGGAAAATGAGGTAACTTTTATACATTTTTATTTATTTATACAAAACCACTAATGCTGTATAAGCATTCTAAATGTCAGAGGTTTTGTTTTGCTTTTTTTTAGTACAGTTTTTGGTGACTGAAAACACTGACTTATTACTGAAGTGTAGTGCAATAAAACATTAGCAGTAGAATCTTCAGGAAATATAAATAAATAAGCACAATCAAAAAATCCATAAAGGAACTCTACAGAACCATTAATATGTTTTTAGGACAGATTCCAGGGTCAGAAGACTAAACATTGAAACAACAAGGCCACATGGAGTTTGGCTCCAGTTCAAGAAAATCTCTGAAGTCTTGCTGACTGAAATTTTAATCTCAGTGAAGTTTGTCTCCCAGCATGACAATCGCAAGAAAAACTATTAAAAAGGAAAGAAAGCTGGCTGAGATCCATTATAAGAATACATATTCATTTGTTGTATTGCTTAAATTGCTCTGTTTTGTTGAAGGATTTTCTGTATGATAGTTCTGTTTGTGGGTATTTATCTCCTTGTTTTATAAAACTGTCCATTAATAAACATTCATATAAGTTACAAAATAAAAATCAACTCCCACAGAAAAACATTATAAGAGACTCAATACTTCTATTAAAACTAAAACTGGAGAATTATTTCAAAGTCCCTAATCGCTACTCTATCTTGGCCATAATTCACGATATACTTCATTTAAATACAGGTGAGAAGACAGAGAAGAGAGGATCTAGATTCCTGTAATTAAATATTTTCCTAAGACTTATTGAAGATAGCCGTCCATTTTGTCTGCCGGACTACCTAAATATTATAAAAGCTCAAAACTCAAATCATAGACAAACTAACACAGTAAATCTTTAAATTGGCATTAAGTAATCTCTTCAGTGAAGAATGAATGCTTCGAAAAAAACAAACTATCTTAAAGGGGTTTTTTGGTTTTGCTCTTAAATCATGATGACAAATGCACTGATACCTGCAATTCTTGTTAGTTTCCTTGAACCAAGTTACTTTTTCACAATAATGAAGCTCTTTTCTACTCTTCTCTCAAGTATGCCGTACATTTCTAATGTAACAAGTGGTTGTTTAAGGGCAGTAAACAAGAGTATATGGATATACAAAGGAAAACATCTGGAAGACACCCATGCCTTCACAACGTAGTGCTTTCACTTAATCCAGCATATAATGCCAGAATAATGGAAATTCAAAACTATATATTGCTAAAGGTTTTAAGTCTCACAGCTTTATTGGAGGCTTACATGCTCACAGATTTACACTGGTCATGATGAGTAGTTACGCACAACATCATAATCGTACATAATTTCATCAGTTAGTATACTAGAATGTTGGCTTCTGAATCTGAACCTTGCATGAAGGTTTTGACATCATTAATTTAGTGTTCTAGTTCAGAAAAAAATGGATTTGAGACTAAGATTTGTGATCTAATTAGATACTCTTGCGGAATCAAAAGCTTAAAACAGGGAAACTGGACAAGTGAACCAAGAATGTTCTGAATCAACAGTATTAACTCAACAACTGTCACAGGGAATTTATTTTTCTTATTGGCTCGCTATTGAGGTAGGTAAGTTTTTAACATACCGTGAAAGCTGTCCCCTTTGACAGCACTTAAGGAGTCTGCTCATGGTGCATTTTTTGTCTTTGTTTATCCAATTCTTGCAGTGGTGCTCAACTACAAAACAAAAGCCCCACCATGAAATCCTTAAAATAAGTGCTATTAATTGGGACAGTTGTCAAAGTATTTTAGTTATAAAGGGCCAATACTGTTCTCAATGTTCCTTTTCAGGTTTAACTTCATAAGTCCACAGTCTCACCGGAAAACAGTTAGTGCTGACATTCTTCTGCAAACTAAGGTGGCCCAGGAGTTTTCAGAGATACCCTGTTCAGTCTCAAAAAGCATGCATTCAACACAGAAGCATCTATGTTAAAAGCATAACTCAAATCATTATGAATTCTTGTAAAAATATAACTAACAAATTTTGTTATGTTTGCAATATTATATAAACAGAGATACTGCTTGATAAGCTGCTGAATAAGAAAAGCAATCAAATACAACCAAGTTCCAACAATGCAAGACAAACCTTTACATTTCCCATTTATGATTCGTTTTTTGTTTTCTTTAAACAAAGCATGAAATAGTACCTGATCTTTCATTCTTGCTTTTCTTGGTAGTGTGACTGCAATTTCTGTATCTGTTGTAATACTACCTATTCTCTGTTCTATTCCACAACTGTTTTCCTTTAATGCTGCTTCCACCTTTCCTGTAGAAGGAGCTGGGGAGGAGCGGGCTGAATCTGCAGGACGAGGTGAAATGCTTTCCATTCTCCTAGTGCCGCCACTATCCTCCTCCTCATCATCATCACTAGACAAAACAACTAAACAGAAAATATTAAATTCTCAACCACTACATTTTTCAGTAACAGAAATTTCTTTGCAAGCAATAGCTTAAAAATAATTTATGTAACTGTCCTGCAGTACCAAAAGCACTTCACCATTAAATTATGCTTTTACTAATTTTTTTTGGAATCTGCTCACAAGCTCTCTCTCTCCCTCACTTTTTATTTCCCATAACTAGCTACACAAGAAACAAATACCGTAAGTCCCCCTCTGGACATAGAAAGGAAGTCATCCATGTTGTGTCAATAAAGAACTGACAGTGAACAGTAACTTAAGTTTAACTTAAGCCTCTCTTGTTGGAAGCTTAGTTTTTAAAAGGTTATAACACAGGTAATGTAAAGAAAGAATGACTAGAGAAATTATGACATAAGTTGTTCAAATCAGTAACATAATACAGTCCAGTAAACTAAGCACAGAACTAGAACCATAATTTTCAAATTACATTTCCCACCTGCTGATCATTAACGTGAGTTCACACAGTGAAAGCAACAAAAAAGAACATGGTACAAAGCATGACATTTAAATAAATGAGAAAACCTGGACAGTGTTCAGATGCATAGCTCAAAACAATGAGATGAAAAACAAAAACAAACAAAAAATTGAAGTGTTTCCTTTGTGCAAACGGATGAGAGCTCTGCTAAGAATAAACCTTACATTTTTAAAAATGTAAATCTTTCAAAAAAAAAAAAAAAAAAAGAAAAGATCAATGAAATACCCCTCCCTCCCAAACATTCACCTTTCTCAGAGAGTACCTCAGTATACGGAAAGGACATTAAAAAAGTATGTTACAACCCTCTTCTCCAAGAACATTCCCACAAAAAGAATTCCACACAAAGTCAATAAGTAAGCTGGTGTGGAAAGTTCCCTCACTATACAGAATATTCAGTGCATTATAATGCATCATAAAATTGCACTTACTTGGATCATTTAGTTCTGATGGTCTTGTATTCCTCTGTCTTAAGTTTCCTGTAATTTTAGGATTTTTCGTCCCAGCTAGAAGACCAACTTTTCCATTCTGTCGCAACATAGAATGTCCTACCACTTCATTACTCAGTAGAATATCTGCTGGACTTTTCCCGACAGCAGAACTATAAAACTTCTTTGTGTTAAACCCTGTACCTGAAGATTTTTGCCCTGCTGAATTCTGATGTATTGAAGAACGTGACAAAGGTCCGACAGATTCACTTAATGTCCCAGTTTGTCTGGAGACTCTTTGCAAATCCTTAAGAGAAACATTTTCACAATGTCGGCATTTGGTCTGATTTTCATTTGCCCGCCCACAATTTGGGCAATCAGTAGAATAATCAATTGGTTCCAAAAGCTAAAAAGGAAGAGGGAAGGAAAAACAAAACCCAATCAGTAACTATATTATCTGAAGAAAAACAAAAAGATACCATTTCCAAATTGTGCATTTAATTTTTGTTCAGAATGAAAATTGAAAATATTACATTAGCAATTACAGTAAACACAAAGCAAATATTAAAATTCAGTTACATATTTTCATTTAGGATTATTTCTAAGAGGAAAAAAGTAATTTGTGATGACAAGCAGTTATAACATTGGACAATACAGATTTCTCTTCTCATATTGAAAAGTTGCATGCTGTTCATATAGACAAATGTACATACATACATATGTCAGTATATATGCCTATGTCAGGAAGGAAGCCTAGCTACACTATTTCTGTTAAAATAAGTTCACTGGAGAAAAATAAAGCGATCTGAGGATCAGCAGAGCAATGCTAAAAAGGACTAGAAGTAATCTCCTAGGTCATGAAGTTCATTTGTCCTCCCAAGATGTCTTCTAACAGCCTGGCAAAGCATGTAGAGTATCACTCCTTGAAAAAAAACTTAAAAAAGGAAATGTTTTGCTCTACAGTCCATTATGCCAGAAGAGAAAATAGGACTTGAGAAAAGGTGTTTACCAGACTTTCAAGGGGGACACAGGCTATGAAGGAGAATGTATCCTTATGATTACAAAGACAGAGATGGTTTTTGTTTCTAGGACACATTTAATTAAAAATACGAAAGCTACTGAATGTGTACCGAAAGGAATATGGGACACCTCCAGAACTGAAACTTAATTTACTGTCTCCTGGAGCACTGAGGTCAAACAACATAATCGCTTTGCTGTAAAAACGCAAACCTTCAAAAAATTTGTTCTTGTGTTTTTTAGAACCTATTTTCAAAATGTATCTATCACAATTTGCACACTCTACTCCTGGCCATGACCAACATTCCAACAAAGAGGACATTCTCAGGTGCAGACATTCACAATAATTTTTAAAAGCAAACGATAAGGACAAGAAAAAAGTTATACAAAAGTTTTACAAGTTTTCTGCAATTTAACAAAACTATACATACCAGAGCAAAACAAATGGGGAAAAAAAACATAAAAAGCATAGCAGACCTACAAAATTGAGTGGTGGGATAATACAGCAAGTCACATGAGTAAGTGATGGGTCAGTGTTGAATGTACTTTTTACAACAATCATAGAATCATAGAAACAGAAGGTTGGAAAGGACCTACAAGATCATCTAGTCCAACCGTCCTCCTATCACCATCCCTACCCACTAAGCTACTAAACCATATCCCGCAGCACCTCATCCAGACGCTTCTTGAACAGCGCCAGGGACGGTGACTCCACCATCACCCTGGGAAGGCTGTTCCAGTGCCTGACCACTCTTTCAGAGAAAAAGCTTTTCCTTATATCTAATCTAAATCTCCCCAGCGCAACTTACAGCCATTCCCTCTTGTCCTGTCAGTAGCTATCTGGGAGAAGAGGCCAACCCCCTCCTCACCACAACCTCCCTTCAGGAAGTTGCTACAGTGTGATGAGGTCTCCCCTGAGCCTCCTCTTCTCCAGACTAAACAATCCCAGCTCCCTCAGCCGCTCCTCATAAGACTTGTGCTCCGGACCCCTCACCAGTTTTGTTGCCCTTCTCCGGACACGTTCCAGGGCCTCGATGTCTTTCTTGTAGTGAGGGGCCCAAAACTGAACACAGTACTTGAGGTGTGGCCTCACCAGAGCTGAGTACAGGGGGATGATCACCTCCCTGCTCCTGCTCGCTACACTATTTCTAATGCAAGCCAGAATGCCATTGGGCTTCTTGGCCACCTGGGCACACTGTGGGCTCATGTTCAGCTGAGCATCAACCAACACCCCCTGGTCCTTTACCTTGGCACAGTCTTCCAGCCATTCTGCCCCAAGCCTATAGCGTTGCATGGGGTTCTTGTGACCAAAGTGCAGGACCCAGCACTTGGCCTTGTTGAACCTCATCCCACTGGCCTCAGCCCAGCTATCCAGCCTGTCCAGATCCCTCTGAAGGGCCTCCCAAAGGCCCTTCAATATAGCTAATCACATTAAAGTATTTCAATCAGACATGAAAATATTCAATAGATGCTATCAATTATACCTGAAAGATTTTAAAATGCAGAATAACTGAAGCCCTCCACCTCACTACAAACAAAAAATTTAGATCAAATTCTCTTCCACAGTTTGGAGAGTCTGCACTCTTATGGTAGGAATAGCCATGTTTAATTAAGAAGGGAATACTCTTTTTTTTTTTTTTTTTCCCCAGTTGGATTATTTCAAGAAAAATAACTACTTAACTAGATGACTTCTACCTGGATGCATCTGCCTTGTAACTTGTGTAATATAACATCAGCAAAATACAAATATTATATGCCTCTGACCTAGCTCTGTTTTAACATATAAAGCTTTCATTATTTATCAGCTTTTTCTTCGGTAAGTACATACAAAACACAAAATTCTCCCTCCTATAAAACTTTCGTAAATTTTTAACAATTAAGAAGTGAACCTGTTATGTTGCAGAAAGATGAAAGCCATTTGCACTTAGCCTGAAAAACAGCTGGTTGTCTGTAATTCCTATGTTACGAAATTGCAATGAACATTTTTTAATTTTTCAGTGGTTCCATGAAAACTTACATGGATCATTTAGATACTGTGGCAACACACAGCTCATGAAAAAGTATACTGTTCATGACAAATGCATAAAACATTTTTTAATAAAACACGAAACTCTTAACGTATTAAAATAATAAAGACTTCTGCTAATGAAATCAGTTGCAGCAAGATTTCTTCTGACTTTTATATTCATCTATGAATTTGCAATTTACAGCAACAGAATTCTCCCCTTGACACATCCATAAAAATACTTCCTCTGCTCTCAACTACTGAGCTGCTGAAAAGTAATCTTTCTACTCAAAACAGAAGGCTCAGATTAATACATTAGGTCCTGTATGCAGAAAGTGTATCCACAAAGTGTGCAATCTTACAGGATGATCATAGGAGATCCTAAAGGATCCCTACTCCATACCAGGGAATTGGATTAAATGTTCACCTAGCTTCAGTTGGGAGCACAAAACAGAGTTAAGGACAATATTAAGAACATATTGCTAATTTATGTAATCAGTAATTTAGGCACTTGCTGAATTACAGGTTGAACTTAAATCAACCTATTTAGTACAATTTGTGAGGCTACATCATTAATCTCTTTATGAAATCTCCTAACACGTGAAAAAACATAGGTATTGCTCCCTTGTTAAGATCTTACTATAAGCACTTAGTTCTTGTGTCTGAGAAGGAGTAACTTGTTTCCATTCATGAACTCCAGTGTTCTCCACAGATTCCTAAGATACACACAGCAAAAAATACCCAAAATAATTATTACATTATTTTTACAAGTGCAATCTGTCTGGTGGCTTTAGAAATCAAACTGAGACCCTGGAACAATATAATCAAGTCCACCACTTTTCATCAGGAACACAGAGAACAGCTTTTTATAGCAATGTGGTTAGCTACACGTGGTCTGGCTCAAGGACACTAAGCTACAAACAGCTCTAGCGCACTCTTTCCGCATGCAGCAAGTGGTTCTGGAACTCAGTACCATGCCTTTGTAATAGGAAGGAACAGTCTGAAAGCACACCTCACTTCTACATATATACACTCTTCCAGCTAGACCCAAGAGTTGCTGCAAGCTGGCCTATTAAGATGAAAATCCAGACAAAAATCATGAGGCTGCTCTCCCTTCTCTCATGCTGACACACAGACCGCAAGAAAAAACAACTCTCTGTATTAAAAGATGACATTTGTTACATCTTCTGAATGAAACCTTAATACATGTCTTTATCGAGGTAGTAAAAAGATTGTGCTTATTTAAAAGTTGTTTTCTTTAATGACATTTTCAACATAGAATTTTTATGCTTTTGACCCTCACCTGACAAGGCACAACATAGGCTACAATGACCATTTTACTTTTCTAAATGAACATTAACTAAGTCATCAACGTAACAATTATTAATGACACTACCATTAATGTCTTTTGCTGTCGTTTTTTTTTTTTTAACTTCTTTGTTACCTTGTGACTTCAGTTTTAGAGGGTGCTTAAATACTGTGAAGTTCAACGCATCTGTAGATCAAAAGCTCAGCAATTAAAACATTCAGTAACACCATATTACTGTTTTATTAACTAAATATATAATTGGACTGTCTAAGAGCTGTACCAAGTGCTTCATCCTAATGAAGAAGAGCAGTCTGACTGACTTGCTAATACACAGGAGAAAACAAAGATGATTATACACAGTAATCATAGATCTACTTAATTTTTTTCTTTTTCTTTTTTTTTTTTTAAACCAAGATCCTCTTACAAATTGTTCCACTTTGATAGATAGTGAGACCTGTATGTGAGCATTACAATCTTTCATCGTAATCTGTTAAGAAATGTGGAGAGCCTTACACAAATTTCCAGGACACCTTATATGTGATACTGAGAGAAAATATCCTGGCTGTCTGCATCTAGGCCAGAGAATGCCATTTGGATACCTGTGCTAGCTTCAGACAGAAAGAATGCATCTGAAGTATGTAGATCTTTGTAATACTTCTGTCCTTACTGTTACATGAGTACTGAAAATCATTTGTTTTCTTTTTTGTTTAATGAATTCCAAAGATTAAAATATTATTCCTCTTCTTCACAGATAGCAAACCAAAATTGTCAGTTTATAGATTATCAAAATAAACAAGAATCAGATTAGCTAATCAATTTAAACACAGGTTCTTTTGCTTTCCTGTACAGTATCTGTCCATTCAATTTAGAAAATATGTATTTCATAATGAGCATCAATACTGACACTTAAATATTTGTATCACTATAATTATTATTCTTTTACGTTTAAATATTTTTCCCAAATCTTAAGTATTTTTAGAGTATTGGCTTATTTTACAACCTGCAAGCCTGTTTTTAAAATATGCATGAACATTTAAAAAAGAAACAAAGACACGTAAACTTTAAATCTAGCTCACCTTCAACTGAGTCAAGCTTTTTTTTGTAGAAGATAGAGATGAGTCAGATTGAAGTGAGTTGCAGTGACGTTTCTGTTGCACCTTTCTCTTAATTTCAGATTCTGACTCTGATTCTGACTCTTCTGTGTTTTCCATTGCACTATCTATGAAGAAAAACAATGCAAACATGTTAACAAGACATGTCTGCTCAGGTGCATTATGGTCTTACTTATTTCTTCACAAACACTAATGTGAACTAAACATCAACACTTTTTTCTAAATATTCAACAAACTACCCTGTTTAATTCATGTAAATGTCTAATGATTTGTTGAATAAGAAAATTTTCTCCCAAATAACATGGAAATAGCAGTAATAAAAAGCATTTTCAATGTCTCTGTGGTAATTCACAGCTTCACATCTTCGGAGGAGGCTTTAGCCTTGAGAACCTATACTAACTTTACTAGAACTACAGCAAGGCTCTGCTGCTGGATGGAGGTGAGGATCTCCTACAAGATGCTGATGGTAATTTTCACAAAGACTGCTAGTGAATGTATTTAGAATAATTCAAAATGTTCTGTGCAATTTAGGATTTATTCCTTTAGCACAAAACTCAGCAATACAGTGAACTATACTGCCATATCTTGTTTTATATTGGGGCAATAATTTAAATACTAGAACAGTATAGGAATAAAGAAACCCACAAGTTACTTTAAACTAACAACGTATGGAGTGAGATTTTGTTCACAAAAGGGGCCCTGCAGTATGTTGTAGAACAGTGTTTCATTTCAGTGTAACGTAAAAATGCTAGTTAGATTTGCTAGTTTAATTCCAGTTTCCAGCCTGGAACTTTTTTTTTTTTTTTTAAAGCTGAAGCTTTTAATATATGAGAACACTTTTTCAATTCATATACTGAAAGTCCAAGTTCACAGATTATCTGTATCAGTACTGACAAAGCTGAAATGGTATTATTGTTTTTTCCAATTTCACAATTTCCACCCCTCAAACCAAATTACATTTTCTCTCTTGCATCAGATTATCTCCACCAATGGTCTCTACCAATGAGATAAGAGCATATTTCAAGTGAGTTACAGGGCAATGCTGATGCTGGCTGTTTTACTCTCTACCTCAGTGCATAAATATACTTCTTACCAAGTGCTATTTAGCATGCTAAATTTTGCATATATAGTACTACAGAAATTCCTCACTAGTAACTCAAGAACAAGTTGGGGGCTTGGTGTTAGAATATATAATCTCCAGACATCTGTTCCAAACCCAACAATTCTATGGCCCTAAATGCAATTTCATTTGTATTTAAAATAACAGAAGTCAAATTTCAAGTTTATTATAACATTGCTGAATATGTAGAAATCTGACAAAAAGAGCAACATTTTTCATTCTTGCACAGACTCCTACAAATAACACGATATAAAGACACAAATGGATATACCAAAGGTTACTCAAAGTTTGGGAATTCGTCTGCCCAAAGCAGCAATTCAAAAAAAAAGAAAAAGATTCTGCTTAAAAGAAACAAGAACTCTAGTATTCTTAGACAACTTACCCAGTCCTTGAGATCGTGGTAACCTAATGTGGTCTGCTTCTACTTTCTGAAGCTGAGGGGGATATTCTTTTCTGGAAAATAAATTAGATACACAGTTGTTCTTTTGACAGACACCATTATAACTCTGCCACAATTATACATGAACAAATCTAAACTGCATCTGAAAATTGTATAAAATCTGCTATAACATGCTATTTGTACACTGAAAAAAAAAATAACAACAATGCTAGGAACAGCTACAGTAAAGGTCTTAAAAGTGTTTCTGACCTAAATCCTTTTTGATAGCAATCAGTAGTTTCACTTTCAGACCAAAGTCATCAAGGACTGATGCCTGTATCTCCTCCCATACATTAATGAACTGTAACATTGATACTTTAAAAGCCAAAAATGCAAACAACTATAATTTCAGTATTAAGATTCCAAAACATATCCCTCTCCAAGAAAAAAAAAAAAAAAAAAAAAGATGAGGCAAAACAGAGGAAAGACATGATGTCAAAAACTGTGGCAAGAAATACAAAATAACATGAAGTAACTCTTACATCCTTAAATAAACAGTACTACATAGACAAATTACTTAATAAGAGATCTTTAAATGGTATAATTTGCATAACATAACATTTTTGCTAATATATTAATATAAAGCATTACAATTCTTGAGTCTCCTAAAAGTTATTTTCAGTTTACACACAAGTGTGTCAAATCATATTATCATCAAGATTCCTGATATAGCATCTCAGTTACTGTCTATAACAGCTCTCTTTCCCTGCTCTTACACTGATCTGCAGCTGTAGACTATCATTACTGTTACAACATAGGATGACATGCACCTGAAACACAGTAGGCTTTGTCTACAACTTCAGCAGAAATTATTTTTATTGCCAAGTTAAACCAGTACTGTGCAAATGAGTCAGGGTCACATGCATCACATAACACTACCTCTGATTGCAAGGACAAAAATGAACAGCAAAGGGGGCAAAGAAAACAGCTGTAGGCAGTAACATCTCAAACAAACACAGCTAAATCTTGAGAGCCCACCAGAAAAAAATTAATCTATGGCTGAAACAGATTTCAGAACTATGAATAAATCTTTGTTTCAGAATATAACTTCCTAACGCATCAAGTTACAAGGACCTTTGAATTTTCTGCATTTCTAGCTGGTTTCTCAGGGTCTCCCACACTTTATTATTAACATGTTTGGAACAAGATTATTCTACTATGGTTTTTAGGATATATATGTATTTTAACCAAATTTGGTTAGCGTGCTGAGAGGCTGCAGTGTGAAGAAAAACTCAGGGAGAAAGAAGGATCAAGAAACAAGTGTGGCTGGATTGTAACATGGAATGCAGAGAAGTTACAGTACTTTAACAATAGTGCCCACAAACATACCACAGATCACAGATTAATTAGTTTGTTACTGATTGTGTCAAATGTGTTTCTGAAACAATCCTGCCACCCGCAAGTTCCTTTATTTCTTTTTTAAAACATCTGCATTCATAAACTGAACCAAAATCAGAAGGCCAACATGAGTATTTGCTTGTATACTACTTGATAAATATTTTTAAAAATTTTCTTTTAAAATAATTCCTTTCCAACTTTTAAGGCAGAATTCGTGGAAATAAAAGGCAGAGCTCAAACCAACCATTATAGAATGAGGACCTGCTACTGTTAAAAGCAATGACAAAAATACCGTACTAAAAGTTAGAAAATAAAAACCCTATTGGAAAAAAATTCAATGGTTTGGAAAAGCAAAAATATTATAGAAGATTAAAACACATAAAGCACTTCAAAACTAATACCTTCTTGCTGTTAAATCCTGTTAATAAAACTCAAATACTCTTCCATTTCAGAGAGAATAAAGGAGGGATCAAGTGGGAAAAAAGCAAGACTATCCAAGACTATCTATACATTTTGCCTAATAAAGAAACAAGAAATACCATGTTGATTGCTGTTCCTGCTATCCCAGTAAGACTAATGCAATTTCTTTAAAAAAAGTTTGTTTTGTTTTGCTTTTTATTTTGGTCTCTTAGGTTTCTTAACGTATTTCTTATGAGATTTAGATTTTGCTTGAAGAACAAGACTGTGCTCAAACGTTAAATCGTTTTAGGCATCTCATTCATCTCATCTATTATAGAGGTATTGATATCAAAACTGCTTAAGTGCAAGGGATGTAGTTCAGTATTTGATAAAAGCAAACTCAAAAATATCAAACAGCATAACATTAATTACAAGATCAAGAAGGATCAAGCTCTGAGGTAGAACTGTAAGAGTCCTGAACTTGCGCCGTATCTTAACACCTAAATGCTACATCTAAACTCTTGGATAACATACCTTGCCCAGACAATGATATAATCCATTTCCTATTTTCAGCATAAATTCTGAATTCTACTCAATTAAAGAGTATTGTCAAATTCCTTTGCTGATGGAATTGGACCTTAACGATCATCCCCTTAGAGTGGCAGACGAAATCCTGTGACGTCTACCAGCTAAAATGGAATTTGAATATTAAAATTTCTTCTCTACAAAAAAGAAAAAAAAAGCCACATCTAGAACAGTTTCTGCCTATGCCAGAAAGGAGTAATCTTAAAGAAACATCTGGATCTAGTAATTCAGAATGCAATGCTGTCTTAGATCAGAGCTTTCAGAACTAGTTAGGACCCAGTATCAAAGACACCACGTATTGCACAAGGCTGCACCAAGTCCCAGCATTGTGGAGGTATGGCTCACATAAGAACTGTGTTTAACACACAGACTGGACTTTTTTTTAGAGGATGCCATATTCATCCCTTCCTCACTTAGATCCAATATTCTAACACTTGGAGGTATATTAGAGCATATAGGCTGTTGGTTTCAAAATCATTACACAAAAACAGAGTAAGGCACGATAAAAGAGGAAGCACTGAGCTGCAGAGGTATGATTTACCTTAACAGCATATCTTACAGGAAAAGCGGAGTACTAAGAGCCAGGTTGGATGTGGCTTTGAACAACCTGATCTAGGGGGAGCTGCCACTGTCCATGGCAGGAGGTTGGAACTAGACAGATGATCTTTAAGGTCCCTTCCAACCCAAATCATTTCTTGATTCTATGAAAGAGAGAAGCAGCAGCATAGGGAATTGGGTTTTTTGTATGCAGGTCAGTAGACCTATCTGGGACAGAAAGCCAGGAGTTGTGGCTGCAGTTATCATGATGGTAATGATTAAAACTAAATTTAGAAAATCCTGCCTACACTTCCCCTGCTGAGAAAGCAACAAAAAGCAGGGAAGGAAAAGCAAATGTATCCAGTAGCACAGGGTCAGGAAGAAGCAGGTGTCCCCAAGGGAAAATTCAGATCACCTGCGTGCAAATCAGCCCTAGTTTTCTTATGACATACAGTACCAAATTTAAAAAAAAAATTAATAAGCAAATGGTTAATTAATAATAAACACAGCACAAAGAACAATGGAAAAGGAACACATGAAGTCAAAGCCAGGGCAAGTGAGAGGATGACCAAATGCCTTAATGGCTCAAATTTGCATGAGGGCAGGTTCAGACTAGATGTTAGGAAAAACTTCAGAGAGCAGCTAGAGCCTGGAACAGGCTTCCTGGAGAGGTGGTTCATTCCTTATTCCTATCCACGTTTAAAAGGCATTTGTATAACGTTCTTATGTTTTAACTTTTGATTAGCCTTTTAGTAGTCTGAAGTTGGATTTGATGACCTTTGTAGGTCCCTTCCAACAGAACTACTCCATTCCCTTTAAGAGGACCAAAGCTAACCGGTCACTATTTTGTTGGCATTTCCTTTAAGAAGTAACAAAAGGCAGTTAAACAGAAAAGCTTGGTTTTACGACTAAATATGAAATAAATCTACAAAAATGTGAATTTAGAAAGAACAAATCTACAGTAGATGTCTGTGTTATTTATATTATTACTGCTTAAACATTACATACATATTTTAAACAATTCAACCTGCTATCAAGCTTATACTGCCAAAACCACATACATACATAGAATATTTACCGAAAAAAAAAAAAAAATCATTGCTACCAACAACACATTTACGCTAAGCTATTAAAATAGGCTATGTAGAAAGGAAAACAAAACATACTGCTAGCAGTAAAAGGGATGCAAAACAGGTGACAGACAAGCTTTACAGCATGCCTTTCCTTGCTAATATTTCTTCTGTTAACTGCTTTAACATACACACTTTATTAGCAGAATGTACACAGCAATACAATAAAAGCCTTTAATGCTATTCAAACCAAGACAAGATGATAGAATAAAAGCTGTTAAATAACCTAGTAAGATATGCTTCAGAGCCATTCTACTACATAAAGTTTGTTACTCTAGGAAGAGTTAGGAGTAAATTCCAATTGCAGGGGAAGTTAAAAATTTTCACATTGAGGATATTTCCCCTACTCCCCACAATTTCTAGTCGAAATGTACCCAAAGTTCACTGTAATGTGGCATTATTTAGACATGGAAGTAAAGGTTCTTTTACTGGTCCTTTTATTATCTTTTACCAAAAAGAAACACAAAAAACAGAACAAAGTAAACAATTAAACCCCTCACACAACAGCAGTTATGACTGAATTGACTGATTATTCTTTAACTAGCATTGATACAGCATTCATTCAGTTCATTTTCTTAATGCTCATTGCCATGCTCATTTCATTAACAATAAGCTTACCTTTCCTTTCGGTCCAGATTGCTTAAAATGTGAAAAAAGAAAAAAACACATAAGATGCAAAGCCCCACGTGTTGCACATCACTAAATTCAAAAGTTATCAGGTACACGCTGTAACTGTTTCATTGCCCCTTGCACTCACTGCGCTAGCTTCCAAATGAGCATTATTATTATTCACAGCATTTTTGCAACAGAAATTATAAATCCACAAACAAATGTTACTTTACAGACAGCAAGGGTCAGTGGTCTAAATACTACCTGCCCCCTTTCCAGTGTGTAAAATTTGATTAATTCTGAACAAATTTTGAAAAAGCCTCACATTCAATCTGCACAATGCTTGGTATTCTGGGAAGAGAATGAAAGGAATTCAGAACAGTCTGAACACTGACTTTGAGGGGATGGGATAATCACGCAATGCTGCAGGAAAGTGGTTAAAAAAAAATTGCTTAGAACTGGAGGTTGCCTTTACGAACTTTTAGGCAGATCACATCTGAGTTTATGAATCCAGTTAGATCCAAACCACCCCCAAATGTAGCAATATCCAGTATCTTTATAGCCTTTGTACAGTTAATCCACAGCTTGGATTAACTGTTTACAAATACAGTGCAGTCACACTGTTAAGAATGGTAAATATCAATGCTAAAAAGATGGCAAAAAATAATCCAGAATGCTTCATACTGTACACTGCCATTACACCAAATGCCTCACCCACTTGTTTTAAAATCCCTTATTAATATAATGCATTGAGAAGAATTCTCAATTTTGTATCTCAGATTAAGAGACGAGAATCCTCAGTAGAGTCTGGAATTGTAAAAAGCAGTGTCCCCACAAATTGCTTCATGCAGCTCATGCATTGAGATTTGTTAGACATGCTGTACATAGCACACTTTTCCAATGCCAAGTCTTAGAGAACAGTCAGTCAATAGCATAAGATAGAACTTCGAGTCCATTAAATGAAGCAACATCAGTTTGAACCAACCACAACACCAGGCTATATCTGAAAATCTCTTGCATCAGAAGTGAATAAGTTTCAATTTCGTCCCAAGATTTCACTGGAAAAAACATGAATAATATTTATCAAAATGCTATTTTGAAATGCTCCATTTTTTTTGTATTGGAATCATGTATTTTAAATATCAGTGCAACAGATATTCAGCCAGAATTTTAATTAACATGCATGTGCAATGAAGTCAGAAGAAAAAGATGAGAAACAACGCACATCACAAGCTCCAAACTTAACTTGGAGTTTCACAATGAAGTTGCCCCATACGTCACCACCCCCACTCAAAGAACCATTTATTTTTTTTATTTATCCTTTATTTATCCTTTCAAGAATCCACTACAGATTTAAGAGCAATATGCTAGGTTTGTTAAAATTATGTTCTCCGTAATGCAACTGATCGGCATATGACTGAAAAAATGTACAAATGGAAACCACGTAACAGAGCACAGCCTGGTGCTGACTGTAAATTTGTACAGGAAAAAAAACAAACACCTCAGAAGTCAGCTCCCATGTCACCAGTTTTCTTTGTGTTGATATACCTACAATTTTATTTCTAGTTTACCACGTTTTATGCACATACTCCGTTCTGAGGACTTTTTTTTTCTATTGTCTCTTGACTCATAAATCTAAATTTTCCACATTAAGTAGCATTGAGATCCCCTTGCCTTAAGGAAGCGTTAAAAAAAAAAGTACGGCATGAGGCCACATTTTGTTAATCTTCAATCTGCTAAGTCATAAACAGATTCAGAAGTGTTCAAAGAGTAGTCAGTTGAGTCAACTGGCAAAAGATTTTGAAATTAAAAATCCTCTGTAAAGTTCACCCTTGAATTCCAAAGACAAATCAGTCAGATAATGCTGGTTCTGAAAGCCCTTAGTAGCACAACATTACTTTGGATTTTTATGACTATTTCTCACCTTTGAAACTCCAAAAATATTCTGACCATAAGCGTTAATTGGGTGGTGTTAATGTAAATGAAGTAAAATAATAAACCTAAAAGAATAAACCTAAAAGGAAACATTTTAGATACATTCAACATGACTATTACCCAATTGCTCCATGCAATATTCTGCTTGCTTATATTATTTATGTCACACAAACAAGGTCACCACCTTTTTTTCCCTTCACATTACATTAAAGGCTTGTAACGAAGCACATCTCTCATTGGTGAAAAAAGCAAGCAGATAAGTCAAATATCCCCTCATCATTAAAAAAGGGGCACTACCCAGAATCTCTGAGTGGCCTCTGTTGCATGCTGAAGATGTCTAAGGGATGTAGCTAGGTAAGATGAATTCAAGTCTGTAGGCTGTTTCAAAGAAACATCTCATAACAAAGCTTAATCAAGTACACTAATAATACTAAAGTGCAAGAGCTGTCTCACATGGTTTTCTGTTCACTTTAAGTAATTTTAATTAGTTTTATCCCTTAGAATTAGTTTTAAAAAAGGAAGGAAAAGAAAGGAAAGCAAAAGGTAAAGACAGCTCACACTTCCCTCAGCAGAATGTTGAACAAAACTGGTCCAAAAAGGACTGCATATGAGAAGAAAAGGCCACAGCTGGTTAAGCCTAAACCATATTGTTGACATAAACATTATCTTTTAGTTTTAACTTCTAGGAAAAGCTCTGCCAATCCTCTTCAGTCATCCTTGCCTCACAGTGATGTTAAAAAATAGAGAAAAGTGAGATCCTTACTACTGCATCCACTACTACCAAAGACCAAATGGAAGGAAATGTCCATGCTATTTGTCATTTACAGACCACAGTGCAGTTTGAAGTGCAAGGAGACAACAAATGGTATAGGTCCTGAGAGACAGAACTGTAAAACCCATTTTCATTTTGTTTCCTGAATGCCAGATTATCCTAATACACATTTGGATCACATCACTCATTCGTGTTAGCACATGGACTTTGTTATCTGAAGATAGCCATGAAAGCGAGGGAAAAGTGAGGAAAAACAGAATGATCCCAATAGGCCAAAAAATCTACACATACACACAAGGAAAAAAGTTGCACAAAATGCTGACAGGCCATTGGAGATTCAATGAAATCCATAAAAAGAGTTATGAACAGACAAACTTTAAAAGAAAATTTCTTAAAGCAATGGTTACGTCATGTTTATGTGAAAAGTCTTGGGGAAGAAAAAAACAGATGCTAGCGTTTATGGAAGTCTGATGTGCCTTGAGTTTTCAAAATAACAAAGTTTAAATCAGTATGGTTGAGTAAAATTCCCCAGTCTCCCGTCATCCATTCCAACAAGTATTTATACGAATGCAAAATCTCACTTCTGTAAGATGTCCCAGTTTGTATATTTCGTGCTGTATTTAAAGACATGCTCACCATATCTATTGCTTAATCTTTAGATGGGTCTTATGCAACCAGGAGTGTCTGTGAATCAGTACTTGATTATCACATTGCCAGTTATATGAAGTTCAACTGCGTACTATGTCTATTTCAAAGTATTTTCTAAATATATTTCTATTAGTAGGTGCTCTGCTATTGCATATATGTCAGCATGCTGTAAAATTAAGGTATTATTACATAAATCTTAAATGATAAGCTTCAGTAATTGAGATCAAAGCTCATGATCAAGTATGCACCATGCAATTACTTATGTTTCCTTAAAACACTTCACAGCATAAGGAAAACAATTATATGTACACAATCAGAAAGGACTTCTTATGACAGGAACATCTGGATAAACTAATTCATTTAGTCCTACCTTTGGGCTGCTGTTTTTACTGCTGTTGTCTGTGCATGCGCATGGTGAAAGCGTCTACCATGTACCACAGTTACAGGACAAGACATATTCTGAGCATTTTCACTGCAAAAGTACAGAAAAAAAAGGTTTAAGAAGAGACTCCAGTGTATTTTTCTTTTCCAGTGTCTTAGCTAAAAATTGTGGAGTCTTCCTTTTACAGTAACAACCACACAAAAACAAAAATCAACAAAGTATTTCTGAATCGATAATATAGCTTGCTAGGCTATACTGGACAGGCATAAAAGCATTTGGTCGCACAAGAAACCAGACAAACGAAAGTATACACTTCTTTTTCCCCTGGAAGACAAAGTAAAGATTTTTATCAAATTTTATCACCATTCACTCACTGTGAACCAGCTCTCCTTTACTTAACCTCTTCACTCCAAAATACACTGTCTTTCCAAAATGAAATATAATCATTTATGCTTCCATCTACGTGTATGTTTAAGACAAAGTATTAACATCATCAGGAACATCTAATGCACGTAACACATGAACAGACTAAACTGTGTGCTCAGGCATTTCTCTACCATTGTTACTCTTTTCGAAAAACAAATGCAGCACATGTATGATAGTAAGATGGCTGGCAGCTGAAAAAATACACCACAGCTCAAAAAGAGTAGAAGGTGCTCGACTACCTTAATAGGGCTCTGCACAGAAATGGTGTATTCACCAACATCCTTCAGTATTTCTTTAGTTTCCTCATTTATTGAAAGCCTTTTGAGGCTTTAATCTCATTATTACATAAACCAGGCAATTCTGTACGGACACTTTCCCGTTATAATTTCTTAAGAGCAGACACAAAGATACCATCTTCTGCCCGATAGATGAGCAATACAGTACTCCTTTGAAGACCATTAGATCCTAACAATTAACCTGCACGCTTCTACTATAGAGCGCACAATACTGTCTTTAAAACGTTAAAAAAAAAAAAAAAAAAAAAACGCTTTGAGCAGATAGCACGCTGATAACGCCAACTGTTTCAAATTTTGGAAATGTAACACTTAGATTTTGATTGCAAAACTACTTGGAAATTTTAATTGCATTAAATAACATGAAAAAACATTCTAATTAATTCAAAATATTTCTCAAAAGTATTATTCAGCAGAACATTCATTCCCTCTATTCATCCTGTGATGAACAACAAAAAAATCTTAAGTCTCACAATTTCCAACAAAGTTGCAAACCAATTCCTAATCCTTCCTTTATATTCCCCCAAAAGATGAAGCTAAGAAAGTATTTATCTTGATTTTTTAAATGTATTGTTAGCTTACCCTTTGGGGAGCCTTATACCAAATATCGTAAATCAAAATAAGATGCTGCCAGAGCATTTCTGAATGATCATAGCATAACGTGACTGTTATGATCTCACTGACCATAACATAAATCATGCATGTAACAGACCAAGACCTATCTAAACCAACTGTAGGGAAACCGTTGATCATGGCCTGAACTGATGATTGAGCACGTGATGGAGGGTTGTGGCTGGCCCAGGGAACACTGGTAGATCACATGCATCTGTGACTGGAAGGGGCAGACCTGGGGTGAGGTTGCCCCAGGCTTAGATAAGGGTCAGCCAGGCAAAGCTTGGACAGACTGAGAAGCACGAGAGAGACGGAGAAAGAAGCAGGACTAGAACTAGCACCAAAAGATGTGAAGCAGAGCTCCCAGCTCTTGATAAAATGAATGGTGTAGTCATGAGAGTTTGGGACTTTTTCCAGTATACCAGTCAAATGGTAAAACACCTTTTTCTAGGATGTGAAGCATCATATATGCTCTGACTTAACAGTTCACCTTCCCATAAACAAAACAGCGTCACATTCAATCACCAACAACACTAAAGTAAACATAAACACATATCTCACATATTTCCAAGACAAGACTAAAAAACTCCAGCCATCATCTAGACTAGTTTCACAGTCAACCTTCTGTTTAACATGTTCACCTGAGAAATAAAATACTGACAGCTACTTGTTCTAAATACTTGACCATCTCTCAGTTCCTCTCTGGCTTCTAGTTTCTCTCCAGACTCTGTCTGTACAGAGATATGAGAAAAAACAAGCAATGCACAGCAGTTTCTTCTCAAATGCTGAAATAAAGACTTAAAGAGTTTAAAACAAGCAAGCAAGTCTAGAAACACACCCATCATGTTTCACGATTTTATTTGTTGAACATGAGCTTTGCCAAACTATCATGATTGGGCAACTTTAAGTCTTGTGCCTCTGCAGCACATAAAACTGTTTAGCAGTGCTTCTGCTTTGTGCCTCACGCTCAAGTAGTGAGAAGTTCCGTAGGTGCTGGAATAGAATACCACAGCCTGCTGGGTTGCTGGGTGATCAGATTTGAGTGAAAGCAGACTGTTCTTGATGGTACACTTAAACGTTTCATATGGCATCAGATATCCTTCCAAGTAGGGCAGCTGTAAAATACAATCTGCTCTATCACCTCAGTCTTGAAATAAAACATACCCAGTACAGACAGAAAAATCAGGGAATTTCATCACAAAGTTGTAGCAAGTTGCAATATGGCCTTGTCCAAACAGAAATTGACTTCGCAAGTTTCAGCACAGCTTCAAGAAAATAGTAAAATGCTAAAATTTGTCAGAAAGCACCTCCAAAGAACAAATGTTCTAGAAATCTCAAAGAAGTTAGAATATATAGAACCACACAACTTCATTTAGAGTCTAGGCTCTGAAGAAAACAAGGTTACACTATCACATTATATCAGTTGATACCAGTTACCTCTGAACACCACAGATTCAAAAGGCAAGGCACAAAGGAGTCTTGCCCTGGGCAGAGGGGATGGACCTAGAAATGCTGAAAGCACGAAATTTCAAAAACACAGAACACAACTACAGACTACATTAACTCTGCTGGTCATCAAATAACTTCTTTAACTAAACATTACCAAAAAGAAAATCTAAGAGGGGCTTATACCATGAGGATCTTTGATAAATAAAGGAAATCAAGGATACTGAAGTACCAATCTAATTTCCGTTAATGCAAAAAATGGATGAAAGGAAGAACCCACGTTCAGAGCTGTCAGTGAAGTGCTTGAACGTGTTGAGAGATAATAGACCCCTGCGTATTGAAACACCTTTTAGCCTAAAACAAAAAAGGTTGTTTGCCATTGCTTGCCATTGTTAAATGAAATTTATTAAAAAAAAAAAAAAATTCTACCAAAGGAAGGGAGTGAATATGCAGGTATGCTTTCGCTAAAATGCTCAGTGAAATCTTTTTTCTAAATGGCTGATGACCTCAGACACCTGTAGAGAGAATGCAACAGTTGCGTTTGTGTTTCAGTGGACATTGGGAAGGCAGTGAAAGCGGCTGAGGTTTGTAAGAACAAATCTTGTCTAACAAAACTCTATGGGCAGCAGTGAATTGTTAACCAGAGAAAGGATGGGAGAGTTCAATACTTTTGAATGAGTTTGTGTGTCTTGTTCCCCTTCATTAATACAACATCCAGCTAGAAATCCTGGCTTCAAATGAGTTCATTGAGATGAAAACTTAATAAGATGTTTCACTATTCTTTGTCAAAAGTAAGTCATTGAAAAAATAGAAGAACATTCACCTAATTAGCTAAACTTGTTTATATGGTCCTTACAACAGTACAGGTCAAATATATCCTTAACAAGGATCTCTAGGGATTAGTTCTTCATTTTTTTAGTTCATATTATCTTTGATAAAAAAAATTATTAAATGAGTTTAAAACCATACATATACTGCAGAAGAATTAAATTAGAGAGGTGCATATCGGTTGGTTAAGGCACTGGGTAAGGTGTCACCATCTTGTTAAATTTCAACAGGATAGATTAATACATGTGAATAGGTTAGTTACAACACGAAGACAAGAAGGGTCTTTATTTTTATGGAAGTATTTACAATTCATGTATTCGCTTTTCTGTAACAAGCTGAAGGATCAGTTCACACTGGAAATTCTGGATTTGTTCCCTATACATCAGGTTCAAAGATCATTAGAACAGGAGAGGACACACATCACACAGTAATTCTAGGATTTATTTTCTGAAGTAACTATATGATAAGACAGTTCCACTAACCAACCACGCTCTACTCCTCATACATCTATGTATTTGTTAGACATTTGATGACTGGCCCAATTATAGGTAGATAATCATATATTCATTTCTGCAAAAGTAACCAATATGAGAGTTCTTTAGTAATATGAAATTCTCTCAGAGAAAGCTACATGAACATATCACATTTTGTTATATACTAAACTAAGAGATCAGTCTGTTAGAAGATGGGGACAGTAATAAGAAGCAAGTTCAGCACTGAATTGTTCCTGCGAGTTCTAAATGCAAGTAACAATCTCAAGCTACCACTAAGGAGTATGGTTATATGCTGAACCCTGTAAAGGAGCAGTCAGCGACTCCTAAATCAAATGTTATCTTGCAGTAAGGAAAAGAGAAAATGCATCCTAAGACAGCCTTGGCAATTCACAGCCATGGAAAGGTAGAAATTCTTGACTGAGACATCAGAAATATTCTTCTATCTGTCAGCACTGTATAGAGGAAAACTGTAGCTCATGCAGATAACAACGTTAAGGCATCAAGAAGTGCAAAAGCTCTTGCTTTATTTTAATAATTTTTTGGTATTTTACCAGCTTGCTTTACTAAGATTTGGAAGAAGAAATACCTCACTAATCTGGTCTTCTATCTTTGCACAACACAGTGCAGCTTCCTTAAATATACAGCATATAACGTAATCATGCTACAAATTGTCTTCATCTATCATTGATTTTTATCAATGGTTAAGCACGTATGTAAACATAAAACTCTGTGTACCTCAGTTTCTTGCTATTTCCCATCATGTTGAGGCCAATTGCATTCCCTTTAAAAAGTCTCAAGCTTGCAGCTTTGCCTCGTCTCGCATATGTTTTTATGAAATCACCACTGGTGCCGACAGCTCCAGGCCGACAACGAAGTGACTGTAACAACAGAATTTATACGCATTACAATACCTGTACAAAAAGTTAGAGATATTGCAAAATATTTACAGAAATAATACTTTGGCTTCATTTTAAGACTACTTTTGCACAAAATTTTAAGTATAATCTACTCAGAAGTCCTGTTCTTAGCCTCCTAGAAACTTTTCTAAAGCTCACTGCACAAACAAGGTTGTATCTGATTAATAATTGCTTTCGAGTTCTCCTGTATAATGTGACTTCGAATTCCACGGTGTATCATGTACCCTTCAATTCCTCCTTTCCAGAGTCTATTTATTCAATATTGTGACATGTGAAACAGTTTTATGCCTCTCAGTAGACATTTAAAAATATACATAACAAAGCTAACCTGCTTTGTGTACTAACTAGTGCACTGATATCAAAGTTGTACCTACTTTTTAGATACAGACATGTCACAGTTTAGATGTAGAACACTGGGAATGGCATGTTTTGGGAAAACTGAAAGTCAATGGAACAAACAGGACAAAATGACTTTTACAAAAGGTTTGTCATTCCAATGACACGAAGTCACAGAATACAATCACCTTCGAATTTGCATCTGTCATGCAGAACCAAAAATAAAACCTATTTTCTCCAACTGTTTCTTCTCTATTAATGCAATAAAAAACACTCCTAATCAGTAGAATTCCTTATAAAATAAAACAGTAATACTTTCAAAGCATTATGAAGCATCTCTGAAGCAATAAGCTATTTCAACAGAGATAAAAAAAAAAAAAAACACAAAAAGCATTGATTTTGCCTGTATATACATATACACACATAAAATTGGGAATTGATCTTAAGTGATCATGGGAAATAATGATTAATCATTTCAAAATTAAAATAATATAAACTTGTAAAGGACCAACAGGTGGGATGTGACAAAAATCATTAATGATAACTGTCTAAACTTAAACTTAGTTATTTATTCATGCTAATATTTTCTGAATACTACACCAACCAACAAGATCTCTGGGCTTAAGAGGTGTTAAGGGTATACAGATAAACAAGTTGAGCATATGGGGCTAAATCAACACAAACTTTCATTTTGTAACACTCCACAAATCACTATGCAACATTGTTTTAAAAGCTAGCAAACTTCAAAGATACCTTTTCACCATAGAATAAAAGACAGTACTTGCCTTTCTTTCTTCATTGGGACTGAAGGGCCCATCACTGTCATCTATGCTAAGCAGATTTGCCTCACTAGATAATGATAGGTGTGGGAGAAAAAAAGAGACATGTTGTAATGCAGCAGAGCATAAGCAAAACATTTTAATTATACAAAGGTCTTTTTTTCCCCTTATCTTTTTAAATACAAATGCATTACAAACACATTGCATATATGTGCTCAAAACAACAGGAACATTAAAGTGGGCAATATAATGAACAGAAAATATTATGGGAACTTCAAATTGAAGTGTACAATGACCTAATTCAGGAAAAGCAAATTTAAAGGACATTATTCATTCGAAACAGAGAATACTACTGAAACTTCAATACTGTCATGGCAATTTTATTGACATCATGAATCATTCTACCTAACCCTGTACATAAATTGGATCAAGTATTAAACTAGAAAATATACTATTATTTTATTTGTAAACAGAAGTAAATGGTTTAAAATTGCAAACTTCACAATGTTTCAGAACTTGTATAACTAAGTATCATACAGCTATTATTGTCAAGCTTTGTCTTCCTAAAAATAGCACATTCAGTTTGACTCATCTCTTCATTAAAATGTTTAATATTTCTGTGTCCATAATCTTCAAAAACTGTAATTGAGAAGGAGATAGAAAAAATAAAACCAACACCCAAAAAAAAAAAAAAAAACACTGAATAATAACAACAATGCAACACCCCATGTACTGTGAAAACATACTCTTTCCAGTAACAGGCATTTATACTCCAATGACCTTAAGTATTTAAATTGAAAACACAAGCATACAATTCATTCTGTTAAGCAGCTAGGTTAGGCTAACAATTCTTGCTTTCAGGAAGCAACCTGCTCGACATCATCCCTGGTAAGGTTACTCCTGTCTTGGACGCAACAAAATAATACAACTTTAACCAACATGTTATTTCATGGTTTGGGCAGTTCTCAATTAAGAACATTCAGGCAAAAGTTATGTAAGAATAGATGCAGTTATGTCAAAAGGCGCAAGGAACAGCTACAGCTTGTCCCAGGAAAGAGAAACAGTGACGGAGAAGGGGGAAATACTCTCAGCTGCACATAGGATGTACTGACTACAATGTACATAGTGATTATCCTTCATGTTAAAAGAAGGTAAGAAACTGCACATGAACATAACACTGAAAAAAATCCTTGAATCAGACTGAACAAGAATAACTCTCATGATGCAAGTAAGATGACATGACTAGAAAAATATTTGGAATTGGATGTTTTTTAAAGAACCAATATTTTTAGATTTTAAGGAATGCAAAGTATATGCAACAGAAACAGAAGGCTGTTTTTTTCAGAGAGCAGAATACATAGCAACTGAGTAATGTCTATTTGCACTTGTATCACGTGGTTACACTTGCCTGCTTAAAAGATGCAATTTATATAGACAGAAGAAAAAATACACTACACTCCCACATATCAGACAATAACATTTTAACACTACTGAAATGTTCCTCAGTGGTCCTGCTGTGAGGAGGCTATACCTCCACCCTTTGTCTCTTTTTAACCAGAGAACCATACATCCATGCTTTCACATTAGAAAAATAATTTCTATTATAACGTATAGTGAAGCTAAAGTTAAGCCTTTAATAAAATTAAAAAAAAAAGTAATATAGATAAACAGAGTGAAATCCAAAAAGGAATCCAAAACTATGCATTCATATTTAGGCATTGAACGAGAAAAAAGACATTCTACTTATCTCTAATCACTTCTCATATGTTTAGTGTTTAAAAACATTAAGAACAGTGCAATAGCTAGTTCAGTAGCTTAGTTTAATAAATTACACTTTTACTTCCAACCCCAAACACCACGTGTTTATTTTTGATGCTGCATTCCAATGAGCTGCAAGTATATTTCTATCAGCTACAGAATCATGGAATGGTTGAGGTTAGCAGGGACCTCTGGGTCCACCTGGTCCAACCCCTGCCCAAGCACGGAAACCCCAAGCAGGGTGCACAGGACCATGTCCAGGTGGCTTCTGAAGATCTCCAAGGAGGAGACTCTACAGCCTCTGGGCAACCTGTGCCAATGCTCCATCACCTGCACAGCACAGAATTGTTTCCTAATATTTAGACAGTACCCCCTGCTTTCCTGTTTGTGCCTGTTTTCTCTTGTCCTAGCAGTGGGCATCACTGAAAAGAGCCTGGCTCTGTCCTCTTTGCACCTTCCTTCAGATATTTACAGACATTGATGAGATGCCTTGAGCCTCCTCTTCTCCAGACTGAGCAGTCCCATTTCTCTCAGCCTCTTCTCATAGCAGAGATGTTGTAGTGCCTTCAACATCTTTGTGACCTTTCACTGGATTCTCTCCAGTTTGTCCATGTCTCTTTTGTACTCAAGAGCCCAGAACAAGACCCAGCACTTCAGGTGTGGCCTTATCAGTGCTAAGAGAGGGAAGGAATCACCTCCCTCAACCTGCTGGCAATACATTGCCTAATGCAGCCCAGGATGCCATCAGGTTTCCTTGCTGCAAGGGCCCACTGCTGGCTCATGGTTAACTTAGTGTTCACCAGGGTTCCCAGATCTGTTTCCGTCAGGCTGCTTTCCAGCTGGGCAGCCCCCGGCACGTCCCGGTGCGTGGGTCTGCTCCACCTTGCTCTGCCTTGTTGACCTCCATGACATTTCTACCAGGCCATTTCTCTAGCCCAGATGGCAGTCTCTGGCCTAACAGCCACTCCTCAGTTTTGTCTAACACAACCACCAACTGACCAAGCCACATTTCAAACAGAACTGGAATCTTCCTGAAAACTCTTACATACAAAAACAAAAGACTGATGTATTTTCCCTCATAGCACATTGCATACATTCCTTGGTTTAAAATTATGTCACAGAAGGCAACCCATTAAAAAAAGCCCTGATTATCAAGGGCACAAGAGAAGCAGCAATATTATTTAACTCATGCACAATGTCATCCCATTAAAAATAACATTAACTAAAACCCATAAACTTAAGAATAGGAGCTCTGAACAAAGATCTGAGCTTAGGAAAGGGTAACAAAAGAAGCATAAAATATCTATATATTTTTTGAGGAAAGGAATTAAAAGTAAATATATTTTGGGAAAAACAACAACAAAAAACACCTAGGCAGAAATAAAAAGAAGTATCATTGCTTTTTACAGTCAGGAATACAAGGGAAGTAGTAGTTTATCCTCCCTAAATAAATTTGAAAATCAAAACAAAAAAATTAAAACAATAGCTCAGAAAGGATGCCGCAGAGCAAACAAGATGACAAAACCATTTAATGTCTTCTGCTACGTAAGATACGTATCATTCCCACCATTTATTCTTTGACGGTCTACACAGATTTCACTGTGCTCAAGTGACAAACTGGTCTTTTTTCCCCAATTGTTCTACATAAAGGTTCCTTTCTTTCTCTGTGATCTCCAAGCACAAAGCAAGAGAAATTTCAAGTCACCTGCTATCATTTTGACTGTTATCCTGACTAGATAAGATCTAGTAAATCATCAGAAATGTTACTTCATTCTTTCAGGTGGAGTGAAAATTACCTGCAGGCATTACTTTGGATTAAGATACTTGTCAATTACCATTTTCATTTTCTATAACCATAGTTCCAAGCCAAATATCATCTCTAGCTGCACTTAAAAATGTATACATCACACTGGGGATGATCATACTATTTTTCCAAATCTTCTTCAGTTTATAAAAGTTGTTTATTCCTGAGCATGAGTTCATTACTTGACACCTTACCATGATGACACAGTCTAACTCCTCAAATAAGTTCAATGGCACACTTTCAAAATACGCTATGTATTCTAAAAATTGCTTTGGTAGAAAGCCGTTAGCCACATATTTTGTGTTAATCTAACTGATGAAAGACAATCAAAGCAGACATCCAGCACTAACCAACAATATTAACACAGATCTCACAGGTGTAATTTAAGAATATAGCCAATCTTTTAAGTTCTGAAATGTTATTTTTGGGCTAGTCCAAAACAAACTTGTTTTATGTTTGTCACTAATAGTGCAAAAAGTTGTGACAAGGTCAGACAGTAAAATGTCAGTGCCTCGACAACAAGCAGGAGATACGTACAGCTGCTTGCTTCAGATTTACAGCATTTTCCCCACAGATATTCATTAAGTAGAAAACACTGCCAGTGAACATCAGCATAGAGTAACTAATAAAGAGACATTAATAGAGTCCCAAGAATACATACACATTGCATAGTGCACTCAAAACGGAGGCTGGGGGGGACAACAAAGCTTTGTGCTGGAACAGTTATATGAACTGAAGTTGCCAATCTTTGAAATGTTCTGCTAAGTGTGAAAGGTATTTAGAAAGAAAAGACATGTTATAATGAAATTGATGGCTTCCTAAAGATTCCCTTCTGTCAATACTTTATCAGATGTTACACCAAGTAAAAATGTACAAGAAAAGCAAAATTCAAAAATGCTCCAAATGAAGCTTATAATATCAATCACAAAATAAATAAACCAACCAAACAAGACAAACCAACCAACCAAACAAGTTTTTACCAAAAATAAATACTTGGTCAGCTTAAGATGTATAGTTGCTTGGAGGGAGGAGTTGCTTGAAGTTTGCTTGTCAGAGGATGGATGAGCAAAAAAGGCAGGATCTTCAGTTGAAATCAATTTTCAGCTACTCTTTTAATCTATACTTCCAGATAAGGCTTTGCATAATTCACAGATACAAAAAAGAGCTATTAATCTGAGTAACAGAATTTCAATACTAGCTACAGGAAAACTGTTTTATCATACAGAATATTTTAAAGGAATGAAAAAACGTTCAGGAATACCATCTTAAAAATCAGATACCATTTTATAAAACGTATGTTCCAAAATCAGTTTTCAAAGGACTTCTTTTTAAAGAAAACTTTATTACTCCACACACGTCTCATTCTGTATTCTTAAGTCAACATCAGTTGGAAATGGAAAACAGCAGTAAATCGTTAGAAGAAAAAACTGTTACACTTACAAATGCGAGCTAGTTATTTTTGAAGACAAGTAAAATGCAACTACTGACTCTACTGTAGGTACCGCCACCACACTTGAAACATATCACTGAACACTGAAATCACATTTGATTTTATAAAACTAACATGCCTCTAGTTTGAGAACCTTTTAAAAACTGTTTTTAACTTCTGATGCAGCTTTTTTTTGACAGATCTTCATGTTTTAAGCTAACACTTCAATGAACTCCTGAACTCACTGTTTAATTAGTAAAACATTACACTTCTTAATGGCTAAGTCTACAGTAGTTTGCTGCTGCAGGCTAAGGGGTTGTGTGTCTACTTTCCTATTACCCTGCTGCATAAAATACTTGGCAGAGTATTACCTACAAAAATGTTACTCCTTGGTGGTCTCTTGAGGCAATTAGAGAGGTCAAGCTAGAAACACACAGAAGAATTACTTTTGTACTTTTGTAGCTTTTTAAATGTACAGGTTTGAACTTCAAATGCCTAAGAACAAATAAACCTATTACATATTCTTCATACGTGAAACTTTTAACAAGTCATTAGGCTTTTTAGAAATAAACACGTAAAGAATGAGAGAGCATACCAGTAACAGCAAAATGTTACAAGGACAGAGGATTTATTCTAACTCTACGCACAAGGGAGAAAAAAATCTTTTAAGCTCAGTTTTTGAAATACCTTATTCATAACAGTGAAGTACAGAATAACATCACCACTACAAAAAGTTGAAACTACTTTGTTTCCTTAGCTTGCATGTAATGCATTTCTTGTCTGTTCCTTACATTTCCACAGTAGCTCTGAAAACAGTCCCAACACTACTGAAATGTTGTGAACCCCACAGTTAACAATGAAATGCACAGTAATGCACTTTCTATATCACACAAGTTCTTTATCATAATGCTAGTTAAAATAATTACTTCTTCCAAATAATTTTATCTTAATCATTGAAATTTTAAGATATATGTTTCTTATTAATAAACTACAAAAAAAGTATTTATTTGTAAATAGACACTTATACTTTCAATAGCCTAGATAAAAGTATCCTTACTCTTTCTCTGCATCTCCTTCACTTTCTTCTGCATGATCAAAGCTCCAATTATTTTTAAAACCTCCATCTCTCTTGGACTGTGATCTATCCAAAGCTGAAATGAGAACAAGTTAAGATAAGTCTTGATTTCAGGCTGTTATTAATCAACACAATCTAGAGGAGTAAAACAGATGTATATATTTTCACCAAGTATTTATTTTATTTTGTTGATGTCAATGATTAACTATCATTTGAGCAAATAAGTTCAGTAATTCAATGGCAAATCATTTTCCTAAATAAATAAGTAATTACCTGTCAACATCTTAATCAGTAATAAGCTAGCACACTATTAAAAATTCTGAAGCGAAGGTTTTACTGTTTTACTGATACCTGTAAATTTAAGGGCTCCTTTTGTGATATGAACTATATGCAGCAGGTACAAAGGCTCCTTATGTTTATTATTAACATGTCTAATATCCAAATACATGCTTAATTTTTCCACATAAAAGCAACAGTTTTGAACTACCCAAGTACAATTTCAACGTAATATGTTTTTTTAATTCAACATCTGACAGTGACATCAATTATTGTCTCTCACTAATTGAAATTTTAGGGTTAGCATCAAAGAAGTGAAAACCTGGAATTCCTGAGAACAGTCACACTACATCAGATCTCAGATTCATCTACTCTAATATCCAACAGTATGGAGATTTCTTTGTAATACAGTACGGGGCTATTCGTAAGTGAAGGAGATCCAGAACACGGAAGCAGCACTCAATAAGGTAAGGCACTGTACAACCAGATTCCAATTATTGCAACTAAGAGCCATCTTGCACAAGTTCTGTACAACTAATTAAACAGCAGCTTTGACTCAGGTGCAGTTTAAACGCATCTTTTCTTACTGCTTTACTTTACATAGTGGAAATACATTTAGAAATAATCAATGTTACTCCATGCTTTGCTAGGAAAGAAAAAATGCCATAGCCAACAAAGATGGCTAGAGAAAAGTATAAACAGTGCAAAACGCAAGATTTATCACATTCAATCTCAGTTTCCAGCTACTTGCACCTAGCAAGGACTGCCTGAGCCATGGATGATATTTCTGTGTGGAATGGCTTTTTTTTTTTCTTTTTAAATCAACATTACCTCAGAGAAGCAACTGTATCTTGTAGCAAAGAGTACCTCCTTTCCACTACATAAATACCTCCTTTTTCCTTTGTTCTGATTCAATCAGGCATCTTCTGCTTCTGTTTAGTACTCAACTCTCCTTTCGTTCTTGTACAAGGGAAGATGATAAATAACCCTTCCCTATTCTCTCTTGAATGCATACATCTCTGCTGTGCTCTTCCAGTCATCCTTTTCTCAGACAGAAAACAAGCAAACAAACAAAAACCTTCGTCACAGAATCACAGAATGGCTTGGGTTGGAAGGCACCTCAAGGATCATCACGTTCCAACCCCCGTGCCAATTACTAGATCAAATACTGCATCAGGTTGTCCAGGGCCCCAGCCAACCTGGCTTTGGACACCTCCAGGGATGGGGCATCTTTTAATGTTGGTCTTTTTAATTTTTCCTGTTTCATACCTTTAGGTAACCCTCACTGCTTCTCTCTGAACTTTTTCTAGCTCTACTGGATCCTTTTTGAGATGGTGAAGAGTGGAAGCCAAAACTACAAATAACACTCAAAATGCTAACGTGTCGTGAATTTGTACAGAAGCAGTATGGCTATTTCTGTTTTGTTCTTTATTCCTTTCCTAATAAATAGTAAGACTGGATTTGCTATCTTCACTGCTATGGAGAATTTCTTTGATGTTTTTGTACTAGATAATTCCATCTTTCATTCTATTGGTAAGAGCCACTTCAGATCAATCAACATGTGTGACAATTTAAACAAATCATTCTGTTGCATATTTCTCATTTACTTGGTGCATGCCAACACTGAATTTCATACACAATTTTTAACACACACAATGCAAATCCTAAGCATTTGCAATTTCTTTGAAGTAGTCAGCCATCACACTAACCCAATTAACGTTTGCAACATTTACATACATGCAACCAGATTAACACAGACCCTTGTGGAACACAGCTGGTTATTCCTACTGTTAACAAAAAGAACCACTTTTGCCCTCTAATCCATCTGTTGCCAATTGTTACTTACAAGACTTTCCATTTTATCTAGAAGCAACTTAGCCTCTATAAAAGTCTTTGGTAAAGGACATCACAGAAGTTAATTCCAGTTGTAGGGAAACAGCTGATCACAGCATGAACTGATGATTGAGCACATGGTGGAGGGGTGTGGCTGGCCTGGGGAATCACTTGCACCTGTGACCAGAAGGGGTGGACCTGGGGTGGAGTTGCCCCAGGCTTAGATAAAGGCCAGCCAGGCAGAGAAGGAAGTAGCTTGGGAAAGCTTGAGAGGATTGAGGAAGAAGCTTGAGAAAGATTGAGGAAGTTTGAGAAGCTGAAGCTTGAGAGAAGGAGAAGGTTGGTGAGAGGCCTCAGTATAAGAAGACTGGAAAGGAGCAAGGGAGAGAAAGACAAGATCAAATGGCGTAGTCATAAGAGTTTGGGGACTTTTCTTGTTACACCAGTCTTCATCAACATTTCTATAAATCTGAGTTGTACGGTCACAAAGCTCACCAACGAAAGGTTCCTCAACTATCCCCGCTGCCTTCTTAAAAAGCTGGTATCATATATCAGCTACCTTCCCTACTGGTAGCAGAAAGACAATCCTAACCAACAGGTATCATGCTATAATCGTCTGCTCCTTTATTCCAAAATTTCTCTTCTAATACTTGCATGAACTCCATTTCATTCTGCTGCCTTACCTATTGTTTGCCTACTGTACTACATTTTCTTCTACTGATGCTTTATTTTGAGACAAACTCCATCATATTCCTTCTTAAGAAAAATTTTGGCATAATCACAGAATTGCAGGGGTTGGAAGGGACCTCAAGAGATCATCGAGTCCAACCCCCCTGCCAGAGCAGGTTCCCTACAGCAGGTTGCACAGGTAGGCGTCCAGGCGGGTCTTGAATATCTCCAGGGAAGGAGACTCCACAACCTCCCTGGGCAGCCTGTTCCAGTGCTCCGTCACCCGCACCGTGAAGAAGTTCTTCCGCATGTTGGTGCGGAACTTCCTGTGCTCCAGCTTAAGGCCATTGCCCCTTGTCCTGTCCCTACTGACAACCGAAAAGAGGTTCCCCACCTCCATTTGCCTCCCGCAACTGAGATACTTATAAACATGGATCAGGTCCCCTCTCAGCCTTCTTTTCTCCAGGCTGAACAGACCCAGCTTACTGAGCCTCTCCTCATAGGGGAGATGCTCCAGGCCCTTTATCATCTTTGTGGCCCTCCGCTGGACTCCTTCCAGGAGGTCCCTGTCTTTCTTATACAGGGGAGCCCAGAACTGGATACAGTACTCCAGATCTCTAAAAGATCTCTAAATTTTGTCAAAGTGGGTGCAAGCAATTTTGTTTGCCAGTTATCACCTCATGTTCTCCAGACCGTATTTTTAAGTTTAGTCCACTAGCAGTTTTATTCATCTTTATTTTCTTCATTTGTATAAAAGTTTACTTTTATTTCAGACATCTACCCTTAACCTGCTGTGTAGGCATGCCAACATTTTGGGGGCCTTTTGAAGTCTATTTAAATAAGCAGCGTGCATTTGCTGTAAGCTTCCAATATGGTGTCTTTAAATAACTCTCAAGCTGCCTGCAAATATTTTACCCTCCAGCTGTGTCTTTTACTTCTTGAAGTTTCTTAAGAGTTTCTGCAGTCCTGTTTCAAATTAGGCATTTCTGTAGTGGATTGTTTTCCTATAGGTTTAGAAATTCAATATCTCTACAGAGCACTACATACTTCAAAACTCATCACAAGGTTTTCCGATGCCACTCAATGCTCTGCAGAACAAGTACATCCCAGTCACAGTTTCACACGAATGAGAATCGGTGAAGCATACTGCCATGTCTTCTTGTGCACAAGGCTCTCCTCTAGAAGAAGGACAAGAAGGGAGTGTTTCACCAAGACTTCCCCCAGTGTCAGTGTCTGCTGTCTCCAAAGCTTTTAGATCTCTAACAGGTTACAGTTACCATCATCCTGGTCAGGTAATCAATGGTTCCATCATCACATTTGCCTTTACAGTTCCTTGAATCCCTCTAGATTCCATATAATTTTGTGAGCCATTTAAGTCTGATCTGACTTGAACAGGTTCTGGAATACGCAGTACTTCTTCAACCAACACCAGCTGTTTTCCAGTAGTCCCCTTTAGCCTCCATTTGTCACAATGTCCCTCTCATTTTCCTTCTCATTTCAAGTGAATTCACTCTGCCAGCTTCAACTTCTCCCAGCCTACCTGAAATATTTCTCTATGTTCCTTCACACAAATAAGGCAAACACTTATTTTAGTATTTTTTTTGTATTTCTTCTGTTTAAACCAAACTATTAGCAGATGCTTTTCTTGGTTTCTTATTTGAGTTTTACCAGCTTCAGTAAAGGACATTATTTTTTGTACTGAATGGACATTACATCAAATCATGTGCTGCTCCACTTCTATCAGCCTCCCTCCATTCTTTAGGTGCCAACTGGTTCTACACTCATTTTGAGAAAAACCATGTAACTGCACAGAACTCCTTTTCTTAAGAAGAAACTTCCACATGTTAATTCATCTTCCCACAATCTTTTTCTGACATTGAAACCAGCCATTTTTGTAGCCCTGCATCTGCTACAGAAGGTGCTAAGTTTTCTATCACATGGATCAATACTACTAGGTCTTTTATTGAATTCTCTACAAATCTTCAGCTATCTTACAAAGTTTAGCACCTCTGTACCCAAAAGACAAGTTACCAAGGATTTCATCTACTATCACAAACCCAAAAACCTGTTTGTGTGCTAATCCAGTCCACCACTACAGATCAGCTCAGTTTTCCATGGAACAACAGCCCTAGTAGCCAAGCTCTGCTCACTTAGCTTTTGATCAATCTTCACCACCTCTAGCATTCTTGGCTCTACCAAAAATATAAATCTAGAAGAGTACCACCATCTTAGCCAGACTGTTCACCCAACTTACTTGATCTGAACAGTTACTTGGGATATGATTCTACACAGGATTGTTCTTTTAAATGGTGATAAGAAGTCACATATCACAAATGCTAAATTTCTAACTATTTTTTAAAACTTGAATATGTAACCTGTCTTTGCAGCTTTTACAACGCATACTATCAGGGCCAGTACACTGTGTATACTACCATCTGCTAGCAAGATAGACTCATATTGGGAAAGTAAAAATATTCAGATAAGCAGACCTGGCTGTAGGAGATTTCGCTGAAGAGAAGTCAATCACCATCCCTTTGCCCAAGAAAGGCAGCATGCTGGAATAGATCTCACTAGGAAGGACAAATCATTTTTCCTCTCACTGCATGCTCCCTTTTGTGCTGTTATATCAAGGGACATTAGCAACGCTGAGCCACAGAAACTAGACAGCATGTAAGTGGACATCTTACATGGGGTTTCCTTACATGGGGTTTCCTCACATGCTTAGCTGCTTACTGAAGTAATTTTAGTCATTTAAATGCTTTTTCTAAAAGGTCGATTAAAATTTGCTGGAATATTGTGTATTTTAGCTTTTATTAAATGTTTTATTATTAGCCACATCCCAAAGCCATCCTCTTAAAAATCCACATACTGCCTTTTTGTGTAAAACACAATTAACATGTTTTGGATGACAAAAAACAAAGCACACTTTTAGGAAGAATGGCAGAAAGCAGATTAAGACCTTTAAGTTACCGAGTGTAGTCACTGTCTCATTAACTCCTTTAGCAGGAGCTTCCATCGTTCAACAGTGCTGTTCCTAGACTTGAGGGGAAAAATGTTCACAATGGATCTCTATGAAATGAAAGCGAAGTTATACATTTGCAAAAAAAATTAACCTAAAATTCTGCCCATCTACAACAGTGAAGCGAGGACTGGTATACGCCAAGTGGTTTAGCCAAGTGAAACAGAAGATGGCATCTGGGAAGCTTTGTTTCTTTGCCTTGTGCTCTGTGGTCTAAGGCCCATCATTCCATATGAACTGATATTATTGCTGACCAGAACAACACACCTCTTTTTTATGCTCTAGATGTGGTGGCACATGTGCTTATTGGTCACATGAATAATGCCTTTCACTCTTCTAGTAAAGTAACCTTTTCCTACCTATCAATAGTTTGCCAGAAAAGCTTCCCACCACCCCCTGAACCAAACAAACGTTTGGTTCAAGACTAAGGAGTTTTTCCAGGAGGATCTGAAATTTCCATGCCTGTTCCCCAGTTACACTGATCTAAAAAAAGAAATTATACAAGCCTTATCTTACAAACGCTTAGACCCTCACAACCGCAAACAACTTAGTGGGCACTGTAACATTCACAAAAAAAAAAAAAAAAGCAAATTAATTTAAATGCACTCAGACTCATTCCCTTCATTCAGACTCATATTTAAGTAAATTAAAAAGAATGCTTCTGCGCTTTCTAATCTGTTGTTCATTTAGAGTCATCACACGTATTGATGAGAAGATACAAAGTATTCATAAAAATCTGATGCGGGAATCATTTTTAATTGTGTTTTTTTCCCCCCGTTGTTTCATTATTCTAGCAGACAGGCTTCTTCAGGTTTCTATGCAAACTAGCTTTTTATCTTCCAGGTTTGTTATGATCAGCTCTAACAGGTCAACTGCTTAACCACAGTGAGGCTACATTTTCATATTTTGTAGCAATGCTGCATGAACAGTTTCCTGCACCCCCTCATTTCCTAAAAGCTGGGGCTCCTTCAATCTGCATGGAACCCCAGCCTACCTTGCATTCATAGCTAAACAGGCAGACGTCTACTGTTTAAAGATGTTTGTCAAGCTTCCTTCCAGTAGTAGACAGCGATTATAAGTTGATAGTAAGTGAGATACTTCATTTAGCCCAGAGTTCAGTGGTAAAGCTCTAAGATAAACATAAAGGATACAAAGTATGGACATCCTTTTACGCATGAAGGCAATTTAACTTCTCAACTATCTAATGATAAAATCCAAAGTTTTAAGAATGGTATGCCAACAGAAAACCAATCATAAGCACAGAGAATCCACTTCTGGACAAAGAAAAAGAAAACTGTAAAAAAAAAAAAAAAAGCATTTATAAGAGGTACATAGATCAAAGATGGAAAAGCATCTGCATATTCTTATGAAAGATTTCTTTTCCTCCCCAACTTTCACATACAGAGCGTTCCTTGCACTGCAGAGTGTCATGTAGAATGACTGGAACAGCAAACACAGAACTGCTGAAGTACGATCGCTCGCTTAACATTTTCTGAGAAGTACTGACAACAAGGACTAATGAAAGAGGATACCTTTGAAATACATGAAATATTTTCTTTATAATCTCTTTGATGGCTTTTCTGGTAAGAAAGCAGTGGTAACCATACAACAGACAACCAGTGTTTCCTTGACTCTTTCTACTAATTCTCCCAACAGAGAAGTAGAGGAGTCACCCAAGGATGCTGCCCTTGTGATAGCATCAGAGAACAATACAGTACTTCAAAAGGGCCTCTTTAATTACATCAGAAGCAAAAAGAATTCCAAAGAAAATGTGGGCTCATTGCTCACTGAGACAGGGGACCTAGTGGCAAGGGTTAATGAAAAGACTGAGGAACTCAGTCCCTTTTTTTTTTCTCCTCCAGATTTCTCTGCTAAGTTCTGCCCTCCAGCCTCCCAGTTCCCCCCCCTCTAATAGCAGGATCTGTGAGAACGCAACATCATCTGCTGTCAAGGAAGACACAATTAACGAACAATTAAGCCAACTTTACAAGACCAAAGTCCACAGGATCAGACACGAGGCATCTGATGGTGCTGAGCAAGCTTGCCAATATCACTGCTAGGCCACTTTCTATTATCTTTGAAAGGTCATGGCACTTGAGGGAGGTTCCCAATGACTGGAAATACATCATACCTTTCTTCAAGACAAGCAAAGATGACCTGGGGAACTACAGGCTGGTCTGTCTCACCTCTAGCCTGGAGATTGTTATGGGTCATATTCTGCAGGAGATCAACTTCACAAGGACAAGGGAAACAGCTGGCATGGATTCACTAAGGACAAACTGCACCTGCCTGAATTCTGCAGCAAGATGACTGGCTCTTGGGTAAGGAAGAGCAACGCATGTTGCATTCCTTGACTTCTGAAAGCTTCTGACATGATATCCCACGGGGACCTTATAACCAGATTGGAGAGACATGGACTAAGAGAGTGAGTGATAAGGTGGGGGAAAAACTAGCCAGGCCAAAGGGAAACCAACAGGGTCAAAGGATGATGGCTAGCAGTACAAATCAGCTGGCACCATCTCTCAGTGATCAGTACCAGAGCCAATATTACTTAATGTCTTTGTTAATGCTCTAGATGATGAGACCAAGCACACTTAGCAAGTTTGCACTCAATACTAAATCAGGGGCCACAGCTCATGCACTAGAAGCTTCTATTCAGAGAGCTAGCAGGCTGGGGAAATAGGCTGACACAAAACTTACGAAGTTCCAAGAAAGCAAATTTATCTGGGATCCCAGATGCAAGTCCTGCATCAGGGATGGAATAAGCCCATGCAGCAGTGCAGGCTGGGGGCAACTGGCTAGGAGCTGCTCTTCGCTAACAGTTGAACACGGGTCAGCAGTGCAACCCCACAGCGAGGAAGGCCAACCACTTGGCACAATAGCAAAAGATCTCTCAGTAATGAAGAGACTCTTCCTCTCCATATGGCCCTTGTAAAACTATGTAGAATACTGCAGTCAGTTTTGCAGTCTTCAGTGTAGCAAGTCTGGAGGAGGAGAGACATGACACAGAAGGAGAAGCAGTTCAGCAGTTCATTCAGGCTTAAAAAAAAAAAAAAAAAAAAAAAAAAAAAAAAAAAAAAAAAAAAAAAAAAAAAAAAAAAAGAGATAAGACCCTTTTGCTGTCTTCCATTTTCTAATGGCAAGGCAGAGAAAAGATGAAGCCTGGCTCTTCAGAGATGCACAGCAGGACAGGAAGCAACAGACTCAAGCTGGAACACAGCAAATCCAAATTCAATTCAATAATTGCTCTCTCTCGTGTTTTTTTTTTGTTTTGTTTTGTTTTTTTACCATGAGAGTGATCAAGCAATGGACCAGGTTGACCTGACAATTCATGGAGATGGAATAAGGCTCTGAGCAACCTGCTGTAACTGGGCTTGGTTTGGGCAGAAGGTTCCAACCTATGTGATTCCAACCAACAGTCAAGTGGATGATTCTAAGACAAAACTGAAAAACAGTGATTAGCTGTAGCTGCAAACTTTCATCCGAAGCAAATGCACCGCTGTCACAAACACTTCCAGAATTACATACCTCAATCACTTTCCTTCCCTTCTCTCTCTCAGTAAGTCTGCCACCTACATAGTCTTTCAACACAAATTAAAAAACATCAAAAGCAGGATCCAACAACAGATAAGATTTTTTTTTTTAAAAAAAAAAAAAAAAAACAATCAATGTTTTCATCTCTGGAAGTATAGAGCTCTGTTGCTAGATTGGAGACATACTAAAAATTCCAAAAGGAAGAAGACAGTTTTAGTGTTTTTATATGAAAGACAGATGCAGAAAATATATCCTACTATTATACAGGAAAATTTGAAGGATAAAAGGATAGGCTAGGGACAATTTCTGAACTGCCAACTTACTCTAAAAAATGTTAAGAGCGTATAAAGCTAACAAGCCATCTCAAAGAGGATGACGTGAGTAAGAATTTCAGAACGCCATTTCTGTGGCAAATCAGTATGTGACACTAATCACACAAGATCTCAAGTTTTTAACACTGGAAGAGTTTTGTAAGATAAGCAAAATGCAGCAGGAAACCTTCCAGTATATTATTCATCCAATTTGCACACTTCTGATTTCAGACTTATTACGCACTTTGAGATCCATCTTCATAACAAAGCTAGGCTTGTGTAACAGGGTATATACAGCAGCACTAAACAAACAGCAATGTATTTTTAGAAAGTGCTGAAAGGCAACTACATATAGAGTAAGATTAACAACCTGGCCTAACTACCTGGAAATCAGGCAGCCAACACTTTGATTTCCAGGTTTGGTGCCATAATTGGAACTTACAGTTGAAATAAAGCACCATATCTATACAGTACAAAGAAAGAAAAAAAATCAAGAATTTCTATTCCTTAACACTTCTAGATTTATACTGAAAACTTTTCCAGAGAATTTGGGATAGATACTATCCCTTCCCAAAAAAAAAACGGAGAAGAAAGAAAGAAAGAAAAATATAAAAAGAAAGAAAGAAAGAAAGAAAAGTAAAAAAAGAAAGAAAGAAAAATGAAAAAAGAAAGAAAGAAAGAAAAATAAGTCCAGAATGTTTCCATGACAGGAAAATAACTTGCATAACTTGTAAAGGTAGAAGAGAAGAAGAAACCCTAAGGTGTGATTTTAAAGGAAAAAAAAAAAAAAAAAAAAAAACCCTAGACACTTTGATGTTGTAAACTGTTCAAAATTCTCCTGAAATAAATATGAAACAAACAAACAAACAAAGCATACAAAGAGCACTCAACAACAAAGAAAACCTCAGTAACGTGGTCAAGTGAACAGGGTGCATCTCAAAAAAATTTGAATAAGGAAAGAATGAAAGGAGGATAAAAGAGTTATTTAAAACTCTAAGCTGTAAGAAGAATTTGCATTTGCCTTTCTGTATAGGCCAAAGGCCTTTTTTCCCTCCCCTATTGGAGAGGGCAGTCAGCTGGACTACATTGCTGATATAGCTGAAAAATAATGCAGACTAGCTCCACCAGAGCTTTTTTCCCCCCCATCTAAAATTAGTTTTCTGCCAATTTAGCTCAACTTGCAGTGAAGCCAGAGAAGTGCCAGTGTTGACACAAGCAAAGCTGCAAAACAGTGTCACTGGGAGGGGCAGCAGGACTGTCACTGAGCAGCACCCAGCGGGAGGGGAGGCCTGGCCCAAAGGTAAGTTGGTGGTACAGAAACTGGCATGGCCATAGGGTATGGCCTCACACATGGGGACTCCTAGGAGTTACAAAATAACCCTGCAAATATACACAGAGGTACAAATCAAGTATCAATAAATAGAAATAAAAATCAGAGAAATGCAACACAAGTATCAGCAACAACCTCACATGCTAGATGCGCTCAGTTCTTAACTCCCTTTGTGATCAGAGATTATCAAAGCAGGGAGCCTAGGGAACCAGGGACCAGCTCAGGGCTGGCTGGTCCACAGGCTGCTTCTGTAGGCTCCACTATACCCTTAGATGTTACATTTAGGTATCTTTACTGAAGCCCATCCTACAAAGTTTCAACAAAATTGGACAAAAACAATAGTATGTTTGCAAATTTCTCTGTTGCATCACTATGGAAAGGAATCCTAGCTTGTTCCAACTATTTCACCTGAAAAAATATAGATTAACAGTTGCAAAGGGGCAGTTTAAAATGACAGAGCACTGCAACTAAATTATTACATTAAAAACACTGACATGTTTGCAATGGAAGCATTGAAGTTCACCAGAGCTGACAACCCTAAGTTTCAGGAACACTGACAACTGTTAACTAAACCACAGCATGCTAAAATTCACTCCAGACTTTATTTTTAAAAAGCTAAAAAATAAAACAAACACTGCCTTTAACATCTCTGGAACAACAAATATTTTCTCAGTAATTACTTTTAAAGGCAGTGAAGACAAGTGAAAACCACCGATCAGGTAATTTAAAAGGAAAAAAAAAAAAGAATAATGAAAACCAAAATAACACATGCCAGCTTGCTAATTGCACCCCGTTCTGAACTTGCTTTTCAAGAAATATCACTCAAAACCAAACAAAGCAAAATATCCAGCTTCCAAGCGACGATCCTGCAGCTAGCAATGGGCTTCAGCCATCTTCAACAGAACATGAAACTCGTGTTTATCTTCATCAGCACCCTATCAAGACCTAGGAAACTGCGCTCAGAGTCCCTGCCAGTTGTTTCTATTACAAGTTGTTCTTCCAAACAAGGAGCAGTGCCTCCCCTCCAGCTAACAAATATTTTGCTCGATGACAAAGAACTTTCTGACTACGCTCACGACAGATTTTTCTCTGCTATCCACTAGGTAAAGATTCGGCTATTGCATTTTTGCCTCATGGCAGCATCCAGTAATCTCAGTTAAAGGTGTACCAGCCCACTGTGTTAGGGAAATGCTGTCATCACAATCTGGTCCAGAGTAGCCCAGAACTCCATTTTCAGAAATTTATTCTTAATTGTAAAGGATCTTTAAATCATGTTTAGAGCAGTGAGCCCTAGTAGAAATAAAACAATGGACTGTAGTGTTTCTAAAAGATTGAGTATCAGAATTTACAAAAGCAATTGCAAATACAAAACCTGCCATCCCCTGCATAGTCTGGATTCTCATCTAATGGGCTCCTGAATAATCTTCCTGTTAGACTGTCGGATTAAATCCTACCATCAGCAGGATATTCATATTTTGTTAAATGAGCCATAAAAATTGGATATGCCAAGCAAACACAACATTATATCCTACAACTTTAATAAAAATACACCAGTAGGATGAATTTTAGTTTAAGAGAAATAACTTTATGGCACTAGACACAAACAATCTCACGAAAATAAATATTTTTGCAGCTGTTTCTTACAGACATAAATTTCTAAGATTAAATAACATGAATCATGTCACATCCCATGATGTTTTACCACACCAGCCAAACACTATTGGTATTTATCATTCCCCAAAATCTTTGTGGCAAGATTTATTAAAAATATATATAAATACCAGGGCGATTTTGCTGCAATTATAGTTTCTGTGGTTTGAAAACAAACAAACAGGAAGGCTTTGCGCAGTTTCTCAATCACTGTTCTTTATTTATAATCATTCCAGATTTAATCAGAGAAAGAGACCCTAAATTCAATGCCTTTCACTCCCAGTGATTCTTTCCTAGGAGTTACAGGGACACGCATGCAGAAACGTGTCCCTGTCCCTGGCACCTGCCCACTAAATAAAACCCGTTTGCAGGCCAGCTGCCCAACCTGGGAAGAATGACTGCAGCCAGCTAACTTATTCCCAACAACCTCCAGCCTTTACCATAAACTAGTTCTGTGCAGAAGTTAACCTGTTTAATTAAAATAATTAAATTTCTCTGGGCAGAGTAAGGTTGATGTCACACAAGAGGATTTATTCTGAAGCTGAAGTTATGTCTTGCACCTTCAGTTGACTTTACAGCTCACCAGACACCAAAGGGGGAATGTCCTACACCTCTCACACCCAGAAGCTGTCTGCCCTTCCCAAGCCCATCCACTGTTCTACCTCTCATGTTCCCCTTCAGTGAGCAAACTCAACAGAGGTTTGGCAAAGCGCCAGTCTGTATGGGGCAGCAGGTTCCACCTCTTTGGCAATATAGTGGCAAGTCCCAGGGGTGGGGGACAGCTTGAGATCCAGCACAGGGCTGGAATTTGAGGGAGGTCAGAGGGGAAGGAGCAGCAGACCTCCCCCACCTGTGGCAGGGAGCCCTCAGAGCAGCACAGCTGCAATACGTAATTCTTTAATCAGTTTAAAACATTCTGTTAGTCCCTGTGCCTAAACGAGTTAATAATGTTAAGCCTTGCAAAGAGAACCAATAAATAGTTGGCATGCAGCTTTACATTCAAAATGGAGTTGCAGCACGATAAGATAAAAACAGCAACGTCACAGTTCACTGCTTTAGAAAATGCACGCACACAATTCATCATTGCCCTGTACGAGACAACGGCATCACACCGCAATCATCTCACTGTTCTCTGGACAGTTTATTTTGAAAGAATTATTTTCACATTTGATATCTGCGAGCTGCAGATTGTTAGTTTACATTAACTAGGAGGCATCAGCATTCATGCTTTTCCTACAATCACTTCAATAACCAACTATCCCCCTGTATTATCAGAACATAATTCTTTCCATGGATTACTTATAAAAAAAGTTATTCAAACAACAGCACTGCCAAAATGTTATTTAACTTGTAGCAGACATTACACCATAAATAAAAGCAAAAAACAACTTCTCAAGTTATTTGCTCTTAATCATTCCTGTTAGTTATGGTACCCAAATAACCATTGGCTGTTTCATATTCTGATTTATACCACGCTCTAAATCAGAGATTGAATCCCATTTGGCACAATCCCAGGTTCTGTGTAGGGTCACAACACCATACATGAAAATTAAATAAGTTTGCAGCACTTTTACTATGTTCTATTGAAAAGTACTCAAAAGACATCTCACCAATTAGTCTATGTACTAAGTTCTAGTTATGTCATTTGCAGTTTGCAAAAGAAAAGCTTCCATCCTAGACATTTGTGTCACTAAATCAGGCAATGGTTTAATGAATAGAACTACATCATTTCATTTTAACTCACTGTGTAACACCTGGTTATCTTTGCCACATTTCCTAAAGGCCAAGAAATTTCTTGGCCTCATCAGCAGAATCAAACTCATCTTTTATCTTGTATTTGAAAAGGGATAAGGAAACAGAGATCGCCCAGTACTTCCTCTTGTATCGCGATACCCATCAACATGGGCTGCAGGGCACCCATCAAGGCCAGTGCCACACACTCCTCTGGCCATGGCATTCACCAGCACCTGACCTGGCCAACACAAGACACCAACTCTGACTTCAGCACAGCTTAAGATCTGCATCACCTGAAAATATTACACATTCTCTGATACCGAAAACAGTAACAGACAGCTGAAGGCATGTTTTTAAAAATTAAATGAGATAAAATTACCACTGTGTTTATTTCTGTGTAATGAATAAGGATAATGTATATATATATTTTAACTTCAAGCAAGAACTAATCTAGAGCATCACAGAGATTTCAGCCTATGAAACATAACTCTATCTTAAACAATCTCCAATTTTAAACCACATAGACAATACAGCTGGGGTCGAAAGAAACAATTTCAAATCTGTTTTTCTCCCAACTGAAGTATCTTGAACAAATAAGAGAAAAAGTACGTTAGCCCTCTTTTCCCTCCAAATTTGTCCCCTGTATCTCTGCAGCCTACTCCACCACTGCATCTCCAGGTTTTATCTTGTTTTCTCAGCCTCCTGCTGTATCTTAAGCTGCCCTGCATGCTCTTCCACTCCCATCTGCAGCACACACACGTGTTCAGGCAGACACTGACCTGGGCACTGAGTCCCCAGCTACCCTGACTTCTCAGCCAGTGTCCAACACCACTGAGCAGCAAACTGAGCCATGCTGAGGAAACACTGAACCTTTGGCTTCAGTGAACTTTTGATTTCTGTTTCAGGAAAGCAGACAAATTTCACAGTGTCTCCAACTTTTTACCTCTACTCCTCTGTAAACAAAGGGCCAAAGGGCTTCACAAGACCTTAGTGAAAAGTGAGGAGACAATGGGACAAGGGAGAGATGACTCAAAAAAACAAACAAAAAAAATCCACCTCATTCTTATAATGCAATATTTAAAAGCGTCAAGTTGAGTTTGTTCATTAGGTTCACTTTGGACCTGCTACAACACAAAGCACTTTGATATCCCTCAGTTATCTCCATTACAGATATACAGCTATAACTCTCGAAAAATCTGATACTGCACTGAAATCCATGCACAGTCTTTCAGAAACAACAGCAAAAAAAAAAAGCCAAGGGCTGTTGAAACGATTGCAATAAATATTCACTGCATGTTTTATCCTTGTGCATAAAACAGGAAGCAAAATATTAAAAATATCCAAATGTGTTCACTATAAAAGCATTTGTACAAGCAAGGTTTTTGCAAAACGTTGCTTCAGCCTTCCTGTCAAGTCATATAGTGATGATAAAAATGCCAGATGAAGCCTCCTGCACAATGCAGCTACTCTTACACTCACAATTTCTATGTCCCACTCAGTGCAAATTATCATAGCAGCAGTTTCCAAATAATAGATGTTCACACAACCAAAAAACCAGAAAATTGCACACAGATGCCTTCCAATTTAGAAAGCCAAGGACAAGTCTGGGCTTCTAAAATCCCATCTCAAAATTAAAAGGAGCTGATGTGGAAGCAGACCTGGGCACAGGATATTATTTTAGAATGTGCTACCAAGTGTATAACATATATTACAGCACGTTTATAGAGCATTAATAGATACATTTTTTTTGTTCTTTTTTACCGTCTTTCTACATGCTTTAAGAAGCAGTTTGTCTTTTTATTAACATTTTGTGTCACTTATCACTCATGTTAGATTGACACATACAAAAAATAAGGCAGTGTGGAGATAGTTTCAGTTTGATTTTGCTGAGAAATAGTTCTCAACAAGCAGAGTGAAGAAGATCACTACACTCATTACTAGAAGATAATGTTACTGATGTGAATGAGGTTTCCTGTTCTTAAAAGCATTGCAATGAGCAGTGAAACAAGAGTCTGAGACAGATGCAGTGTTGTAAAGAAATTCTGAATGGGGCTGAGGATAGGGAGACATCAGAAAGCCATTAGTGTTACGAAATTCTCACTTTCAGGTAGAAAACTTCTCTCAAGAAAAACAGAAGAAAGGAATAGAACATACCCAGATATTAATGGGGCTGATGGAGACCAGAGAGGAATCCAACAGCATAAAGTAGTTTAGATTCTGATAAAGACTTGGAAGAAAATGAATGATACCCCCATCAGTTCCGAGCTAATACCCATCTCCACTAGGTCATAAAAAAAAAAAGTGTCCAAGATTACTGTTTTAACTGCCTCCAATGCAATTTCACTATTAAGAGAAAAAATGAGAGCAGTCAGAAAAGGCAGAAGATTTTCAAGTGTTCTATCAAAACTCTGTTCTGCCCTCTTAATTTGTATTATTCTTATCAAATATTTCACAGCAAGATAAAAATATTGAAAAAGCAGAAAGGCTGATGGCCACTTCAAACAGCAACTCTCTGTCTACACAGCAATGTACACAGGCTGTGTGTTTCTGCACCACTTCAGAATCTCAGCTTACTTTAAGAAAACACCCAAGCCCACAATCCTTGATTTTATGAAGACGATTCTCTACATGCAAGCTGAATGAAAAACCAAGCAGCTTCCTGGAGTGTTCAAACAGACAACTGAAGTTTCTTCTGCTGCTGCTTATGGGTAATCCAAATAGTTTTCTCTATTGCCATTAGGAAACCTGTAGCCAAGAAAATGGAATGAAAATTGGGCAAATTCCTGTCATGATTGCACTGAAATCTCTCAGCAGCTCTGAAGGTAGTGGCTGGCAACATTCCTTAGAGAGGAGGTCCTCAAACAGAAACTTCAAGATTACTTCTCAGCATCACTATTGTAACAACTAGGAGACAGAAAAAAGAAAATATTCAGAAAAAAAAAAAAAAACAGAAAACACAGGAAAAGTTTTATAATTCCATTTCTGCACTAACTAACAACAATATGGTACTTTCCACTTTTCTGAATTTTAAAAGTCCCGATATTTCAAGAAAAATAAGCATGCAAGTCATGTATATCAATATATAAGATGTCTATCAACATGCTGGAGACTATCAGCACTGCTCCAGGAAGATACCGAGCACAGCTTCAGAGGGCCAGACATTATAGCTCTAGGGACCTTTTCCACATTTTCCATATGACAGTCTACACAATACACAGCATAAAAAATGATGACACATTAGATACGTAAAACTGACCAAAATGAGTATTAGTATGAATCATACTATTGAAGAACAGCATTACCATAAAGGCAACAGATAAATCACTTAAGGAACACCCTTCCAGAAAGACTATTTTGTTTTTATTGGAGAATAAAATAATAAAAATATTAAAAGGAAGCACTTTAACAACAGAATGACAGCCATATTTCTTCATAGTAACGTCTATTACAACAAACGAGAAAAAAAACAGTATCTTAGTGGGCATCTGTAATCCAAACCAATATTCTGAACATTCTTGCAAGCAATAATTTCATTTAACTGTATGTTTATCTTAAGTCTGATTGATAGTCAACATAAGCATGACAGCATCAGAATCTTCTCTGTATATATGTACATATACACACACACACACACAGAGGTACATGTTTAAGCAGTACAATTTCTATTAGGTTGAGTTCAACTACAGTGATGAACATAACTGCATTTGGTACCTAACTCACTTGCTTTGCACATTCAGGTCAGGGGTGGACAGCAAAATTCTCAGGTCTCCCTCTTCCAGCCTTTAATAACACTTCCAAAAACATCACGTAAACAACTGCTGCTTACATAGACTTCAACAGAGTCTGTGAAATACATAGACTAGGTACAGACAGAATGCTAGGCCTACACAGTAGTCATGATCTTGCAGGAGAAGTTGCCATACACCCTACTCCATACTCTTTTATTCCTGCTCTTGTCCATCTTGTACTTGTTTCACCAGTCTGGCACTCTCATGCTTGTCTGAAGTCCAGCCTTCGCACAATGGTTGTTCTGACATCATTGGGTTAATCTAACGCGCTGTCATACGTTTCCAGATGAAAGACTGCTAGAAAATCCACAGATGTATCTTCAGTGCCTTTACTTTCTCATATGAAGTCAACATTCCCTTATAAGAGCCTCCCAGATGACATCTGAAAGCTTTCTTTTTCCTTTGCTTCAAGTGAGTACAAAGTTAACCTGCTCACACCAGCTCTGCTACAGTATGATCACCTCACTTGGACTTGGTCCACCCTCTGAAAACTATCACCACTGTCCACATTGGATTTTCTTTCCACGAGATTCCTAATGCATGCAAACACACTCACACACTCTTAGGGTTTGTATCTGATCGCGTTTTTCATGCTAAAATTAACGTGTCCCCGAATAATAGGGAAACACAAAACTGATTGATCACTCTCTCCATTGGTCATGCAACACTGAAGCTTCCAAGGAGGATGCTACCCCGTGTCATGGTGGTACTGCTATCA
>WBMW01002635.1:297615-409663 GCA_013396635.1 Penelope pileata
TCCATGAACGGCGCGGCGGGGCCTCCCCGGCGCGGCCCTGCCCGACCCCCGGCCCGCCCGTCCCCAGCCGGAGCGGAGCCGTCGGCGTCCCCGGGCCCCCAGGCGATAAAATGGCCGCGGTAGGGCTGCGCCCGGTAACGTGTCGGGCTCTCCCGCTCCCCCCGATCAGATCGGAGGCGGCAGCTTTTTGGAGGTGAGGAGGTGGATCGGGCTGCGTAAAATGAATGAACTTCCAAGAAGCAGGGAGCCCAGTGCGCAGGCCGGGGCCTGCTGGCCGCCCTGCCCTGCACTGCCCTGCCCGGCACTGCGCGCCCCTGGCTGCAGAGGTCCCACACTGTTGTCAGCCAGCGTTCTCTGTGGCCCTGTCGAGCTATATTTAAATGCAAAACTCGGATTCTGCAAAAAGTACAGCGTTGGCAAGGCAACTGCACAGAAATTGCAAGTCATGGCCTCAGGTGTATTTGATTTTTAAAATAAATACTTTTTTTTCTAGCATGTAAGGATTTACATTTTAAAAAGTATTCCAGAGATACCTGACTACCGAAAACCTGCATCTTCTAAAATCCAGAAGGTAAATTGTGACAGTTGAGAGATGGCAAAAATCAGAGATTGCTTTCTTTAACAGGCTCCTTCATTTGGCATCCTATCAATGCTACTTTGCCACAGAAACGGAAATTTTGTGTCTTATGTAAATTACGTAGGTTTAAAAGGACCCATTGCTGGAAAGTGGGCTTCCACAACTGAGGAACCTTAAGAGCATGCCCAGTAAAGTCCTAAATTAGGTTAAATTCGAGTACCTACTGCATTTGAAGGTTAAAAGCTAGACACAGGAAAACTTCAAGATTTCTAAAGCCATCATTTTCATTCCTGAATTCTCTGTACTGGCACTAACCATAAGCCAATGTGTTTAAAAACATGTAAAGAAGATTTGGATGCAAGCAAGAGATGCAGAAAAACAGAGAGCACAGAGGTGCCCTGGAAGACACAAAAGATGTCAGACTGCTCCCTGAATGCTACCTAACATCACCAGGGCTAAAGAGCAATGAGAAGGAATTCCAAAACCTGGATCAGTGCTGCCAAACTTACAGTCCCATAGAAAAAAGACTCTGAAAGAGGAATCACAAAATATTCCCCTTTCATTAGTAATACAATTTAACAGGAAATCAATTAGGAAAATTCTGCACAAGCTAATTATACAAAAAAAAAAAAAAAAANAACTAATAAAAAAAAAAAAAAAAAAAAAAAAAAGACCATATGTGTTTAACAGAAGCATAACATTAAAATAAAAAAATAAAAAAAAAAAAAGGAAAAGAAGATTAACTATCCTGTTGTGCCTTAGAAGGGCAGTGCCTGGACAGAGGATTTACTGTGGAGTCACAACATTAAATCCACAAGTTCCTATTCACAGCTCAGATCTACCTAATTCTTCACAAATTCTTAAAAACTAAGGATTCTGATGTATTGGAATAAATGTATGATGTAGTTTTGTGCTTTTGCTGATCAAGTCGCAGTTCCAAATGCAGCTTCACAGGTTTATTTTTAGTGAGCTGAGGCATAGTATACATTAAAATACCTTTAGAGTATAAATAGCAATGGAAGAAGTTATCAGTATTAATTTGGGTGCGTGGTTGATTTTTGCCTTTTTTGATTGATAACATCTACTTTTAATGGAGAAGAGCTGCCCTTATCTCACTGCAGTGTTGTTTTTTTCCTTTATTTTTAAAGAATGCAAGCAGCTAGCAGGTAGCCAAATCTTTTTTTTTTCATAAAGCGTTTAGTTGTTTTACTTTCCTCAACCTTGGAGTTTTTTTGTTATTTGCAAAGTATTTAGGGGGGAGTGCAATGCTGATGAGTCAAGTCTTCCCAGCACCCTCCTAACTTTGCTTAGAACCAGAGGGTTTTGTCATGTATAAGGAGTAACTGAGTGAACAATGAGAAAGAGAAAACTAGTATTCCTATCTCTGCTGAAGGAAATCATAGAATTTACTGTGGGTTTTTTTCAGTCTGAATGTTGTGTTCACTGAGTAAGAATCCCGGAATAAATTACAGCAGCTCATAACTTCCTGGCCTTTAGCAGCCACCAGAAGTTGACCATTTCCGTTATGGGCAGTTGACAATCTCAGGACATCATCTAAGATCCTGAATTTACAAACATTTGCATCTCTATCGGTCTGTTGTCACAGCACTGCATAGTGTGAAAGGCTGATTCATTGGGCAATGATGAATTTTCATTCCACCTTACAAATCTCATTTTTCCTTCTGTCCCAACAGTAAAAACTTAATAAATACAAATTACATGAATTAGTGCTGAAATAAATAAAAATGTCTTTTTTCTTTGTGTTTCTGATTCTTTCCCATTATTCTCTGTTTTCTCTATAGTTTTGTAAGGTTAGCCAACAAAACAGGGGAGGTTACTCCACAGAAGCTCTTTCTCCTAATTTAAGGAATAAATTAGAATTGAGATTACAATTTTGCAACTTCTGTAGTTCTGGCTGTATACATTGTTGATTTTGTTTTACTGCTCCATAAATATAAAAGTTTTAGGGAATTTATAGGTATCCTGACTCATAGCTTTTGTAATTTACAACCCACAAACCCATTCTGCAAACTACAAATTTGTTTTTTAACAGTAACACCATTTAGAAAATAATGATTGTGGACTGAATTAGTTTTCATTGTTTTGCACTGCTGTTCTTTGAACTGTTCTTTGAATGTATTATTGATGCACAGTCTATATCCTCTATTTAAAAAAGTAAATATTTTTTCTTCTGTCTTCGTGACTGGATGCCCATTTTTCCTCTGTGCATTTGGAAAGCAAAATCAGATATATTTCTTGTGCTTGCTTTGTCTTGTTCTTACTGCTAAAGTTACTGTTTCAGTTTTAGTGTTGTTGGGTATTTGTTGCTGGTGGTGTTGTTTCACCAGATATTATTGCAGGACAGCTCAGATACTGTAGTAAACTCTTCCAGAATATTCCCAAATGGAAAAGTACCATTTGACTATGTGCTGGGATTTACAACAATGTGTCAAGATTTGGAAGTGTTTTTTGTTGAATTTTGATATCAAAGATAGTTTGTTGAGTAAATAGTAAATATCAACAGGCTACTGAAGATCATCAGGGTTTAGTCTAAAATGTCTTCTTAGTTCTTTCCTAGAAGGAGCCATGTTTTTTAAATATGATCAGCCTACCTCAGAACACAAGGTTGTATTCTTGGAGAATATCCAGAATGAGCAAATATCTGTTAGATTTTCTGTTACATATACTTTACAAGATATAAGATATATTCAAAATGTCTGTATAAAAGATATTTCAGTATATTGTGACTCACTTTATCATACTTGCTGTAAGTTTTCTGAAGCAACTTTGTTGATAATATTTTATCTTTCTCTGATATTTTTACTGTGATATTTTAATGGCAATATGATTTTACAAATTGATCAAATGTGTGTATTGGTTGCAATCCAAGCTTTATGATTTGGCAGCATTATAAATCTGTTCTTGTCTGTCTTTGAGCAGCACTATTTCATGATTTTACTACAAGAGCAGAAGTTCTAACTGATTTAAAGGAGGTGAAATATAAAACGTTGCCTTTTTCCACATAAGGAGTATGGCATAATCACAACAGTCTTTCATCTAAGAACAAAAAGAAGATAATGAATGTATCTATGGCGTGAAATATTAAAATCAAAGACTACGTAATTGGGAAGACAAAGAACATTTTACCATAATAACAATAAAAGCATAGTAAGTATGTAATTTAAGACACTTCAGGCATCCAAAAATATCCCACATATGAAACATTACGCATATATGCACAGTGTCAGATCCTGTCTCTAATCTCTTGCTTTTCAAACCAATGGGTAATATGCCTAAGTCAACTTTAAAATATTTTTGAGCACATTTAGTAAATATGGAAACTTTCTTTGTATTAAGTTTCACAGAAGTCACTCTCATAATCACACATGGAAAGAAACATTCTTAATTGCCAGCTAACAAAACAAGGCTTTTAGATGGCCTTTTTTTGTAATGGTCTCACACCCATCAGAAAAGGAAACTCTGACTTGTAGCTGAAGTCCTCAGAGATGCTTCAAGAATGATCATTACCTCAAGATCTTTAAGTTAGTGGAGCTATCCAATTTAAACAGATGTGTGTAATAAGCAGGAAATATGTAATTGAAGTTGTTTCAGCAGGGTTATACCTGTTGGGGGAAGATCACCTGTCCTCTGCCTGTTTCATTAGATGCCCATTTGTATAAAGCTTTAAGAATACAATACTTAATGTTTCAGAGCAATTAAGGAAACCTTTTAGCAAAAGGCACTACGTATTTTGTGTAAGTACCTTCTGTACGTATCTGAATTATGTTTCTAAAATTAAACTAGGCACATAGAACATCAAATATTAACTAGTATGCATATGAGCAGAAATATGTACTAAAAAGCAAATGAAAAGGTCAGGTTTGTGTACAGGGAGTTGTATCATAATGAAAGCAGAGCCAAAAAAATCTCTACATCCTACCCATAGTCAGTGTGCATGTTCACAAGCTGCTGGCTAAAACACAGTTTGTCTCCTACAAATTTCCCTCTAATCAGAAGAGCTTCCAAAATCTGTTTCACACTGTACAAAAGAGATGAGAGATCTGGACTATGATGATGGATGTGTTTCTGTCTGCGTACTTCAATGATTATAGTGTACTCAGTCTCATCTGTGGAGTGGAACCAGTAAAAGCATATGTAGCAATAACCATACTGCAAAGAATAGAATCCATACAATAAGGATTTGAAAGAGGTAAAGGGATCATTCAGATTGTCCTCCAACAGACAATTAAGTTGTAAAGACAGTGTCACTGATACGTGCCTTTAAATATCTCAATTTAAGATGGATCTTCAGTGTCCACAGATGACGTTTTTTCCTAGTATTAACCTAACTTTTCTACAAATAAGTCTCTTCATCTACCTCAAGTGGAGTTCACTGTGCTCTTCTGAGCAACTTTTATATACTGGGAGATTGCTATTATTGCTATTATTTTCAGTCTTTTCTACAGTTCCTTCAGCCTTCCTTCATTTATAATTTTTAGTCTTCTCTCTGGAGTCCCTTTAACTTGCCTGCATTTTAAAGTGGGGCATTCAGAACAGGATGCAATACTAATGTAGGTCTCTCCAAAGTCAAGTAAAGCAGAATGATTGTCATCTGCTTCTGACATACTGCAGTTCCCCTTAATATAGCCTAAAATATCTATCAGCAAAATCACAGATCATGGTCAATTTGTAATCCAATATATCTTCCTGTCTCTTTTCTGTGCTGTTGTTCCCTAGCCAGTTATATTTCATTTTGGAATAGTTTGTTCGATTTCTCCCTCTGATGTCTATGATTTTGTACTTGCCTTCACTACATATTATCTTGCTAAGTTTTAGGTAATTTCTCTTAATCAATCCAGATCACTATGAACTCAATCCTGTTATGTTAGGGGCTTGCAACACTTGTGATCAGACAGAGAAAATGCTAGCAGAATTACGGCTAGGAAAAAACTGTACAGAATCAAGTGCCTTTCTCAGACCCACAGAAACACTGAGTTCTTTCAGCCTGCTTCCTAGCAGTTTTAAGATGCCACACAGGACAATGGCTGAAGTCTTACTAAAGTAAGTATTGCCTGCATTTTCTCCCTAATTATCCTGTATGCCAGCTATTCCACTGAAGATGGACGAAACTGTAGTTTGACATCAGAGTTTGCCAGTTATTCCCAGGAACGGGAAATTGGAATCCATGTCCAAGAGATACAAAGGAAGACCCTGACATCTATGTCAAAGTTTAAGCCCTTACTCTTCTAAATCTTTTTCGTCTTACCCACAAGAGAAGGGATGTCATTCTAGGACATTATTTCCTCTGTCTGAAGGTTGTGAATGTCCACTGCGATTTTTGAAGATGTTATTTACATTCATTATTGGAAGTATATCCCAATACCGTAGGTCCACAGGAATTTCTGTTATACATGCAGCAATTGTCAAATGATGGGATGTGTGTTTGGAAGGCTCAAAGCAAGATGAAGTTTTCTGATGTAGGGGAACTGCAGATTGTTGACACCTGTGCTCCCCTGTGACCAGAAGGGGTGGACCTGGAGGGGGGTTGTCCCCAAGCTTAGATAAGGGCCAGCCAGAGATTGGAAGGGTTGGAAAGCATGAGAGAAAGCAGCAGCTGAAGCAGAACCAACACTACAAGATGTGGAGCAGAGCCCCCTCCCAGCTCCAGGTAAGATGAGTGGCATAGTCATGAGAGTTTGAACCTGTATTCCACTACACTTGGCGTAGTCAGCAGGATTAGCTACTGCACATGAGGAAATGGAGAGAAGGGAAAAGGTAGAAGGGTGTGGAAATGAAATGGTTCCTGTATGTGATGTTGCTAGCCCTTGGGACTCTTGTTGCCCAAGAGCATGATATGGAAAATGAAGTTGATATAGATAATGAAATTACTACACATGATGCTAGACAGAAGATCCATGACACTGAGTTTCCAGAGTAGGAGAAGCAGATGCAGACTTGAAGACTGACTTCACTGATCAGAAGATGCAACGTTATGGGGGTGTTTTGGTCCCAACCAGCCCCATTTTGTGGCATGTTAGGAAGATAGAGGAATTTGAAGTTATGCATAGAAGAATGGAGGATGAAAATGAGGCAGAAAGGAAGAAAGAAAAAGAATGGAGGCCAGTGATGAGACAACAAAAAAAAAAAATAGAGAAGACAGAAAAAGAGGGAAAAATTAAGAAAAATGGGGGAAAAAATGGACAAGAAGGAAAAGAGAATGCAAAAGGAGAAGGGGGGGAAAAGAGTTAAGAGGAAAAGAGATTTTGAATTCAGGTTTTTTGGATGTAATATTTAAAGTTAAAATAGAAAAGTTGCGTTTGGATGTAGTGATATTCTCTGTGAGTTTCTAATATATAAAACGTATTCAAGTGTATATATTTTGTGAAATTCAGTAATGTGAAGTTAACTTAGTGTATTGATACCTGGGAGGTTGCTGTTATTTTTCTGTTAGAAAACATTAAGAAAACTTTGAGGTAGGGTCCTAACAGGGGTCTAAGAAAAATTTGAAGGAAAGGAATATTAAGGAAAACTTGAAGTACAGCCCAGTGAGGGCCTAGTAGGATAAGGGAAGTGGTATGACATCATATGAAAAAGAAATTGTACACCTAGAGGGATGGAAATAGGGTAGATAAGCCATAGTTTATTGATTGTTGTATAAAGTGAGTATTTATTTTCCTGTAAATGGGCCAGAGATAATAACGCTGTATAGCATCTTTACTACAAAGGGGTGGAAATAAGCTTAGAAACAGTTTGAGAAAATGAAAAAAGAACCACAGATTGTACAGAGTATCAATGTACTTGGGAGTGTCTATGTACTTAGAATTTGCAAATGTGCTGTAGGCTTGGTAACTGATGAGCAAGTAAGGGGACAGTGGCAGTCAAGACTGCCTCAGTGAGGAACTGGCCTCAGGGAAGGGATGGTTGAGGTCATGACTGCCTTGGTGAGGAGCAGGTCCTGAGGTGAAAGTATGAAGAAGAAATTTGAAGAACTTCAAGAGTTTGAAGATGTATTATGGGCCCTGGGACTAATGAAACTGTTTATGTAACTGATATTGTAGAATTCATGTATCTGGACAAGCTTGTAAATGTGCTGTATGCTTTGTAACTGATACTGTGATGAATAACAATTGTGTTAACCTATTTCCAAATATGCTCAATTATCTGTTCAAGCTGTGAAGGGGTGGAGTGTAAGGGAACTGCTAGGTCAAGGCCTAAACTGATGATTGAGCACCTGGTGAAGGGGTGTGGTTGGCCCGAGGAGCACAGGCAGACTGTTTACACCTGTCCTTCTGTGACTGGAAGGGGTGGACCTGGGGCAGGGGTTGTCCCAGGCCTAGATAAGGGCCACTCAGAGATCAGAAAGATTGGAAAGTGTGAGAGAGAGCAGCAGGTGAAGCAGAAGCAGCAACACAGCCAGCACTAGAAGGCCCTGAGACAGGAGAGGTTAAAGAAACTGGAGTTGTCTTTGTACAATATAAATGGAACACAATGAGATGCCCCAGTGGGAGGGGATGTGCAAACTCATAGTGAATACAGCAGTATTTGCTAGCATGCAGTTCCAGTTCCTGAATTGGCCCATCTCAAGCATTTTATATACATATCTTTTTAACTTTAAAGATTCTATGTGCTTTTTGATGAATGACAGTGTCTGTCATTATGTATCCATCTGATGGATTCATTCCAGGCATGTCATCCCTTATAGCATTAGCTGCATCTATAAGAATTAAATGACTCTAGTTGTCATTGGTGCATTATTCATAATTGGTACCAATGGGTTATGTTCTTGAAGTAGTCACATGTAGCTGTTAAAAGCAGGAAGCCAAGAGGCTGGAAGACAGGCTGCTACCATTCTGAGCCCCCATTATGTGATGCGCCCATGTCACATAAAAATGTCACTAATACTGCTGCTGATTTCCTCAAAAGTGAGGGAGATGTTAACTACTCTAAGTGTAACAGGTATGTGGTTTGCTTCAAGATTTTGACAGGAGTAGATTAGACTGGTTTAGGTGTTTCACTCCTTTTTCTGTTAACATTTCATGAGAATTACTTTAGTAGTTACTCATCTTCTCTGGGAGCATGAAGTCCACAGCAGTAGGTAAGCATATTGTGAACATATGTAAGCATATTACTTAGTCTCTATGTAGTGCTCAGAAGAAAAAGGCTGTTCCTTCTAATATTATGAAGACATTTATCTCTTTCTTTTTGAGAAAACCCCATTGTGTGAGATTAAATTTACTTAAATACACAAAATTCTGTAAATATCTGTAAAAGGGACCAAGATTACAAGCACTGTTTTCCTCTTTTCTAAATAAATAGAGATGAAAACTCTAGCTGTTGATCATTTTGAAGATGTATGCACTCTGAGGATTTATGGTTGCTAAAACAATGTGCAGTTTTAGCAGACTGTATAAATTACAGGAACCATGTGATGACATTTGAAGTGAAGCATACCTACTATTAACATGCCCTATTTGCTGCCTTGTAGTATAGATGCTTAAAGCATTGAAAAGTTTTCAAGTGCTGTATCAGTTTTCATCATAAAAATTCCAGACTGTGTACCACCCATAGAGATGAATAAAGATTGTAATTGTTCCGTGGAAAATTCAATGAAATGAAATATAACCTTCTTAAGTAATATAAAGAAAGGAAAACTAAATCACATTCATTACCAGCAACTAGCTTACTAAGAGGAGAATCATCAAATAACAGTTGTAGAAAAGTATTGGGAAGAAATTCGGTGTTGTAGAATATTTTTTTATTGTGTGGAACTTTGTTGGCTTCGTACAGTTGGAGATTGGAAGAGGCCTTAGAATATATGTGCTAAATGTTAAAATATATAAAGATGTTGTTATGGTTTATAATTTGCAGGATATAATTAGCAATATTTTCATAACTTGGGGAAATCTGTTGGGTTCTATTACTGCCCCTGTTATTTTATAGCAACCCATCCACTGCCATGTCTCCTTCACTAGACAGACTCACATGGTTTTCAGAGTCTCTTAATCCATTTCTGTCTTACTTCTTCCTGTGGCTCCTGCACTGAAAGCAATACTTCAAGTTCTCATCTACCATTAAGTTCTCTTCCCTCAGTCTTACCCAAAATCTTTCTCTGTGGTTCTCTTTGTTTTTTTTTCAGCTTCTTTCCTCCTACCAAAATTAGTATCAAAATCTCTCCCATGCTTCCAACAGAGATTTCTCCAACCCTTTGCTTTGCCAATTTCTACCCCATTCCTGCTTACTGTTGTGGCCACTGCTTCTTTTCCCTACCACTGCTGTTTCTCCTACATTAGTTTGTTAGTATCCATGAGCCATACTCAATAACTGAGGGTAGTGATAGCTGAAATGTAGCTAGATGAATAAAATCTAGTCCCTATTGAGTGTATTTTCTTCAGTGTTGTAGTTCAATTTGGTAATAAAACACATTCTTCCCTTCTTGTATTAGCTAACAAGACTTTTTGTTTTTAAAAATGTTGCATGCATAGATTTAAGACTGAAACAGCAATCCAACAAATTTCATATTCAGTGCAAAGAAGCTCAACAAAAACATAATTAATGCAACACAATGTTTGAGATTTTAAGCCAACAAAAGCCAGACCATTTAGAGCTAAGGTTCCCATAGCAACCTTACTCTATCTCCTCCTGTGTCTGTGTGATAGGGTCTTTTTTTAACATGACCACATATTGCTAGAGAATGTGCAGTATTATTCTATAAATAGAACCTCAGTTTAATAGGTAAGTTAACTACACAGGGACTTTTAAAAAAAAAAAAAAAGTCTTCAAAGGAAATTAAATCAGTGTGGCTTGTAGAAGTACTGTATGTATATAAATACTAGCAGAAATTCTCATGTAAGCTTCCCAATTATGTCACAATATCATTAGCACAAATCCTGGCTGCAAGTGACTTTTTTTTGGCATGCTTACAGTTATGCCAATTATTTTCCTTGATATATAGAAAATATAAGGTCTAGTTAATTATGGGAGAAAATTTTTGGTATTTCTTAAATACCCCATTATACATGGAGATTCTTCAATTTTAAGAGATTATTTTCCAGAGCAGGCAGCTACATGAAATTATATAGGAACTTAAAAGAAGCATTGAGACTTGAGGGCCACCTTAATGTTGATTTAACACTTTACATTGAAGATGTTTTTTGGTGCAGAACTGTCTCAGAGAACCTGGGAATATCTCATTACAGGCATGGGAGAAGGCACCTCAGCACCCAACATGAGTTTTAATTTCTCATTCTGGATGCTGGTTTAGGCACTGCAGTTCAAAAAGAATGAAACCCTAATTGAGTTCAAAAAGAATGAAACCCCTATTGTCTTCTGGATCTAGATCAAGATGATTGAGGTCCCTGGTAATTTATCTGTAACCTTAATGTGTGTTTTGAGAATTAGAAATGTTTTATGCTATTGATACAAAACTCTGGCAAACGAGATGTTAATCAGCTAATTTGGAGAATTTTGAAACAATAATAACACAATGAAGAAGAACAGGAGAGGTCAATGAGAGAAGTACTCCTGACACAAATGAGAGAAATATCCATTTGTTCAGTTGGGCTCTAGCATACGTTTTTTGTATTCAGTTTCTTTGTAAAATCAAATCTGCAGTGAAGACCTGGTTAATGTTCTGTCAATTGTTAATATCAAAGCAGGTGGATGCTCTTGGCATTCAACCACTGTTAGCTCTGAAGAAATCTGACCCTCAACATTTCGATGACTGGCAAATCCCTGAAGTATCTGCTTTCTCATAATAATATATGGACAATAGTGGACAGTGTACCCAAATAAAAATGGGTAGCAGTGTGAAATGCTGAGTGGTTCCCCGAAGAAATAATAATGAGGAACTATTCAACAAACACTCCCTTTCTGCGTCTCAAGGACATTCCATGGCAGTAATCATATTGTCCTGGGCTGGATTAAACTTTGTTAGAATGAGCACATTTACTTGTAAATCTGCATTGAAGATAGTAAAGAGAGGAAGTTAAGGTTGTTTTCACCCAAACAGAAAGCAAATGCATGGTATCTTAAGGTCTGAATAAAGAGCTGTCATCCAGATACAGGTGTGTAAGTTTAGGTAGGCACAGAGAAGTGGGTCAGATGGAAAATACAGAAACAACAAATGAAAAGGAAAAAAAGATTGATAGTTTGAAGAATACAAGTGTGTGATCACAGAAGTCAAGACAGTGGGGCAGAACACAGGCTGAAACAGTTTTCCATACTATGAACGGGAACAGAGTTATCCAACTCCCTCTTCTACCCAGGGAAGTAGAGCCTTACAAATTCTCTTAAGTAATGAGAGCAGTAACAAGGGTATTTGGCCTCCTTACCAATTTGCCTTCTAGGCTGAGAAAGTTAAAAACATTCCGTATAATGGGTCAATACGCCTTTAGCCTACATTACAAAGCTCACAGAGAACAGCATATGATTTCCCCTTTGAAGGCAGAAGTAACTGCAGCTTCTCACTCAGTAGAATACCACCCAGCCTTCAGCAGCAGCCTGCGTGTGAGGAGTGTTGTGCTGGAACTAACAGCAGTGCTATGCAAGGACAACATTAGCACTGGGGGGCTACAGGTGAAAGTGGTGTTCTCTTACTAGATTTTAGGGGGTGTGTGTGGGGCAGGGTTGTTTGTTTTAATTTCGCCACAGACGATTACTTACATGCTGGTAGCAACTGCCTGGAGAAAGCAGATCCTGAAACAGGACAGCAAAACATCTTCTCAGCTTCACCACAGGAGAGGCTCATGAGTGCAGAGAGGAAGGAAGAGCCTTACCCTGGGGGAAGAACTAAAAGCAACGCCTCTAGCGAAAGACAGCTTTCACTTGTCAGGAGAAGCTTCCAGTGAGGTTTTCTGCAGCCCCTCCGACCCGCTCCTCGGGCTCGGCAGCGCAGGTGCGCGGCCGTTTCCACGGAGCTGCCCAACGGTCGATGCCAACCGCTGCTCGGCGCCGGTGACCGTTGGACGCGTCCGGGCAAGTGCCCGCGCGCCGCCGCCGCAGCGCCCCCTCCCCGCAGCCCGCCCGGCCCTCGCGCCGCGCCTCGGGGGCTGAGGGCTCCGTGCGCTGTGGGGTCCCGTCCTGCGAGGTGCGGCCTCACCTCGTGTGGTGAACCGTGGCAGCGAGTCAGCCACCATTGTTTAGCTGCTTATATCCCTCTCTGATCTGGCCGCTTGTTTGGTTGTGCCAGTCAGCAAATAAATAAGGGAGAGGATCTGTTTTTGGCCCACTGTAAAAATATATTTGTATCCATATGCACGCTGGGGTTACAGGTACTGTAATAAATTTGTGAATCTTGTGAATGTAACTGTTGTTTTTGATTGGAAAACAAATGTGCTTCTTTTTTTTGCCTTAGGTGATGGGTTAAGCTGTGGTTATTTCACCTGAGCTGTTTGTGATGAACCTCACAGACCCCTCCATTTCCAGCGCTGTCCTTCAGGTGTGGTGTCTGTAAGCATACGGCTCGCAGCACTGAGGTGGATGTGTACAAATACTGGTTTTGTAGTGCATGGCTTGAGGTACTGACAGATACTAGGACTCCAAATAACAAATGAAATATTTCTATTTCTGTAGAACAGTAATGACCTGTAAGGAAAACTGTTCCAAAGGATATCTCCAATCAACTGTTTATGTGAACGTGTATGTAGGTCGATCCGAAAATAATGCCTCCTATTTATTTCCATGGAAAATATGACACATACAAAGAGCACAGTCTGATAGAGCAAATTCTCCACTGAAAAACATTACTTCTCAAAATAGTCACCACCATTTGCTATGCATTTTCACCAGCGATGAACAAGAGCCTGCATGCTGCGCTTGTAACTATCTGTACCAGTGGAGGTGACCCACTGTTTCACAGCTGCTACGACAGTGTGATTGCTGAAACACAGCGCCCACCACCTCACTGTGCTCATATCCACTGTTTGATCTCCATAAACATTCAGCAAGCATTGATGAATGTCAACGGGTGCCATTCTTTCTGCATGGAGTAATTCAATTCCACACCTTTGCTTCATCCACACTTCCATGTGAGATGCCATTGTGTCAGAGTGCCCCTCTGCTGCCATCTGTTGCACAACAACACACCATGGAATGGAATATTGGTGGGAAGGTTCAACCTCTGCTGCCATACCACCAACATCCACCTCTGATGTCATGGGCTGACATGATAGGATATTATTACTTCTGGAGCAGCCCTCGTGATCTTGCTGTCACAGGTAAGTGCAAGGGAATAAAGTTATCATTATTGTCAATGTTTGCCCTTCTTGAGTCACAGGTTTTCTTGATGCTCTCATACTCCACATGTATTGTCTCCAAGGTGTTTTCATGCCATAATGCCATGGGAAGCATGAATGTATAAGGTGCCACAGAACTACTTTGGAAAACTGTAATGGCATTCTAATATTGATCTCTCTATTTTAAGAAATAACCACAGTTTGACTTCGATGAATGAACTCAGATATTGGCAGTTTAGTTTTCAGAGGTAAAATTCTGTGGGTGCATTGTTGCAGCAGAGCTTAGGTTAGTTTGCTAGAGATCTACCATCTGTCATTATCTGAAGCGTGGCTACTGGGGAAAAATGTTTAATTCTTTATTGGAGGTAATGATGCAATAATTACAGTTCACAGCAATCATACAACTTTTAAATCTGTTGTTTCATAGGTCCAAAAACATAATAAGCAATTATCTGTATTAGCAATGAAGTATCAGTGCTGCAAGGTAAACCAATCTGGCAGCATGAGATAAATTAACCCTTAGACTACCACTTTTTTGCTTTGGTGCATCATCAAGAAGGTTAAGAACCAGCAGCCAACTGTAAGAGAGAAAAACCCTGGTTTACTCCTTTGCTCAATTTTAAATTAAGTACTAATACAAAATCTTGAAAGTAGTTGATAAAGATAATTGTGATCTCAGACAGGAGCTTTTGAATACAATAACACTTCTGGTTATGAAAGCAAGGAATCTGAAGCCCTGAAAACTGCAGGGCTCAAGCTGAGAGGGGAAAAATGCTTGAGGTGAGAACACATGAGAGGAGAAGATCCAAATCAGGGTTTTAAGTCCATCAGCAAGACCAGCTGGTGAATGTTCTGGAAAGTTGGGCAATTTGGGCAATTTAGTATGAAATTAGAAAATTAACACTTGATCTTGCTTTGTATTTTAGGAAACAGCTGCAATAATGCTAATAATACAGATTAACGTTTGTAAAACGTGAGGATGAAGTGAAGTACTATTAATGAGAATATATATATCTCAAATTACTGACGTAGATATAAGATTTTTCTATAAATACTACTATAAAAACAAAATTCCGTTTTAGCTACCTGCCCCATGAGAAGTCAGCCTTTGAGCTATTTGTGGCCTCTAATGCCTTAAAATTCTTCTAACAAAGTCAGAAATGTGGTTATCCTCTGTTAAAGGAACATAGACACAGAGTGGGATTCATCTTTCTTGTCTTTACATGACTATATAACTATTCTACATCCAAGCTAGAGGTCTGGCTGCCTTTTGTGCTTAATGGAGAGAAATAGCCACTTTTAAGGTATTTGATTTATTTGAGATATTTGTAGGTGTCTACCTGAGATGAATTGCTCCATCAAATCTCCTATTTCTATTTACTATGAAGAGAATTTAGTTGCTTAGCTCAGATGTAGATTTCTGTAACGTAGGAGTCTGTATTCAACTAGATGAATCCTATAAACCATAGGATAACATAACTCTGAGTTCCAGAGTAGCATTTGAATCACAGAAGCATCCCTGGTTTTGAGGAGGAGTGTACTGGATAATTTTATTTTTCTATGCCATATCCAAGTGTCTCAAATATTGAATTGTTTATTCCTTTCCTCACTGATGTTTCTGGTCAGATTGCCTTCTCTGATGCTTTGGGACCCTGATTTATGTTGAGAATAAGCGCATGTGTCATGCTGTGAGTGGGCATGGTCTTTCCACGCTGAAAGCTGATACAAGCTCACACTGCTGGTGCTTTGAGCCAACTGCAAGTGTGGTCGCTCAGTGCGTGGCACTGGCTAATTAACTGTGCCAGACAGCAGCCTTGTAAGCTCTCCATGGTGAGGTATTTACTGCACTCACACATCTCTTGGTCAGCACAGAACATAGGCAGGGTGGTCTGGGGCTTGTCTAAAGTACACCATGTAGACAGAACTGCAGGAATTTTATAATTTTATAACCCTTTCATCTTTCTTTTTCCCCTTCCAGTGGCACAGTCTGCTTGTGATCTGATTGTGGTTGTATAGTAAAGTATATAGTGTATAAGTAAAATAAAGAGGTAGTTATGTCTTGGGATTGATGAATACGTGGCCTTTTCTTCCTTCAGTGCAATCTGATTAACAACTCCAACAAAAAGAATGTACAGTCTTCTAGGTAGAGACAAAATTTGATGTGCTCTAGTGTGAGTAACAAGTAAGGCAACAAGAATAATTATAAACTTGCATTCAGAGTGATGAAGATATATGGTGGGCAAAGGATACGATGTACATTCAGCATTACTACACCTCAATGAGATTCTCTAGTTGGATGGCTGTTAGCATTTACTGATGCTGTATTCTCACAACAGCCTGGAGAAGCTCTGATGTAGTCTAGCCCAACTTTCATTTTGGTTTCACGTAGAATTCTCAATCTTCTAATGTAAGGACTTGAGGATGCTGCAGATCTAATGGCTTTTCTTGGCTTGTCACAAGGGGGCAGATCAGTGCTGTTCTGGTTTGTCTTTTTTTTCCCCTATCGTCAGCAGTAGCAATCTACAAATAATATATGTTCTGACCCATCACTTGAGAAATCTTGAAGTACATTGTTGCATACAGTTTGATTTTAATATGACTTTTGAATGATTAGAGTTCTGCTGAAATATTTTAATTGCAGAATGAATGATTGATCAGGGAGATTGTATTTGTAATCTTTTAAATGAAGAAATCAAACTAAGCAATATAGTATAATGGATTTTCCACTCTACTTATGTTGCTACTTACATAGTGTTCAGTCTGTCATTATAAATGGTTAGATATTGCCACTTTTGTAATTTTTGACTTACAAATGTGAATAAGAAATATTTAATTTGTTGAAGTTTGCTTCCAAAACTTCTATCTCTTTCAGTTTCTGTACTTGTGTGATAATAGTATGTAGTACCTCTTATTTGTGAAGGTAAATTAAAAGGTAGAGATTTAATTCCATAAATACACCCCTTTCTTAAAAAACAAGCCTTTATTCTCTCTTTTTCCCTTTACTTTTTGCAAGCAATATATTCTTACCTCAGACTGCATTCTGCTATTTGCGACTAGGATAATTCAATAGCCTATTGAGTTGAAGGATGTAAACCAATTTCATTTGAATATTCATCATTTCCTGTGTGTTCTTTTTTTTCTGTGGATTCTACTCATTCCTTGCTTTTCATTCTCTGTTGAAAACTAACACTTTAGGTTTTCTTTTTGATATTTACTGAATTCAAAGCAAAAGCAATCTTACTTATGCTATGGTTGCACCTCAGTATGTTTATATATATATACACACTGGAAGAGGAAGAGAGCTGCAGCTTACAGATTTTTCTAGATAAGACTGTGCTCAAGACCTTAAACACTTGGCACAAGCTAGTATCTGACTCAAATAAGCTCGAAGAATTCCTGGAATTTTCATGTAGTAAATTCAATTTATTCTTTTTGTGTGAGGGAAAAGTAGTTGTAAACCTGTTTAAGTCACTAGATGTTGCAAAGACAGGCCAAATTTGCATTTCTGTTAAAATTCTCCCTGCATTCTGTTGTAGCATGAGAATATTTCCTGTGCTGAGAAGTTTTAAACTGAACAGGCACTGTAGTACTTTAAGTGCTTTTAGAACGTGTACTAAAGAATGTCTCATTTTTAGTACATATGATTGTATTGTTTATATATTTATTTTGATACATCAATGTATTAAGAAGCTGTTGCCAGAAGATTGATAAAAGTATCTTGCAGTTCTGACCACATACAACAGGAATGTGACCAGTTTCACTTGGCGAAAACAAAATAGATGGAAAACAGATGGTGATATAAGAGGAAGCCTACCTGAATTTCAGGGATAGATTTCACCAAAATACTGTCTGCTTCCTGTGTTCCAGCATGGAACAGTACAGGCAGAATGTTCTACCTGCTGAGCTCCAATAAGCAGATGAAGTTTTAAGTACTTCCTCTTAAGCATTTGCAAGATAAGACAGATCAGGAGGTTACAATTTGATGACAAATAGTGGTTCTAAAGCACAAATGCAACCCGCCTTGAGAAGTATCAGGCCTTTTATGTAAGACAAGACAAAAGGAAAAAGGAACTTTCTTCTTAGCAGAGTTTGCAGTCAGTCTTTACTGGAAGGTGACAAGAATTGTTCACTGAAATAAAATTTCTCAAACCAAGTAAAAATAACCTGAGTCTGAAACTGAGATTGTGAGTAGAAAATTCGAGCTCAGATGTTTAAGGTATGAGGAAAACTATAAGAAAATGAAGACAGAATCTAGTTAGTGCCACTTCCCCTCCCACCTCCCCCCTCTCTCTCCATCTCTCTATCTGTAGAAATATGTATATTGATAAAAGTTCTTTCAAAGGAATCAGCATTTGGCTAATACATTTGACACATTAAATTCTGATCCCATTTTCAAATTATTTAAATGAGATTATATATCTTCGTAAATATATATTCATGTATTTTCAGATATCAGGTTTTGTTACAAAAAAGCAAACGCTTTAGATAGCTGCTTTCGGTTTGCAGGTCAGAGGTACGTGGGATGAAGTACAGAGTGGTGATTGTTCTAAGATCAAAAGAAAGACATTAAAAAACCTTGTTGAAATCTGTGCTCTATTTTTAAAAGAACAAGATGTCAACAGGCCTTTGCCTTTTTCTACATCAAAAAAGTGTTATTTAAACTTATGTATTATGTATAGTTCTCTTGTTTTAAAGCATCCCTTGGTAATAGTTAATGAGAGAAACAGAAATGTATTAATTATGCCAAATATTTATTCCATGCTGCCATTACTCCTACTGGTAAATCTAGTGTGTACTGACCTTATTCATTGTATCCACGACATTATGTAAGGGAAAAGTATGCATAATGTTGTTGTGGACAGTACTTCCCACACTTACACAGAATCAAAGTACTCTTTAAGACATTTTCTGGAATCTAAGCAGTGATACAGACCAGATGGCAAACGTTCAGCATACTGTGTTTGCAAATTTCAGCTGAGCCCTCTTAGAAATCTTTCTGGATGTGAATGGACGTTCTACTCTCTATACACTTTAAAATACCATTCAGGATTTCTGTTCTTTTTTCTTCAACTTTTAATTTGGCACCAAGTATTATGGCCAGAAACTTCTGGAAAACAGTGACAAAGGCTATGGTAAGAAAGTGTGTTTCGTTGTTTTTTTAGAATTGAGATTTATATTATGATGCTCATAGGAAAAAAAATGTTAGAAAAATAATTTTGAAGCTTAATTCAGTGGATAAACTTATTCTGTTGTTCAATATGTTTTCAGTTATTGTCTACATAGTGAACATTGTATGAATTAAGACCTGATGTCATATATTCTGTTGTTAATGGTTGTGCTGTTTGGCTTGGATTTTTTTGGAGATATATACTGATGTGCACTTGTATATGCATATATGTGAAACGTATGCTCGTGAGATATTTAAGTTTATTACATTTAGAAAAGAGTAATTTATCTTTTATCATTTTTAGGAAGGTATTTTTATCACTTTTACATGTCATGGCATTCCTGTAGAAAGGAAGAGGGTATACAACTGAGTGGAAATTAAAGAGTTTAGAAAAAGTCACTGAAAAAAATGAAAAAGTGCCATGCATTTTAAGTGCTATCTGATCTTGCAGTGAAAATGTCTAGAAACAGTGAAAATCTCCTTCACTGAGAGGGTGGTGAGGTGCTGGAACAGGCTGCCCTGTCCCTGGGGGTGTTCAAGGCCAGGTTGAATGGGGCTCTGGGCAGCCTGATCTAGTACTACATCTGCTAGTACAGAGGTTGGCAACCATGCCTGCAGCAGGGGAGTTGGAACGTGGTGATCCTTGAGGTGTCCCTTCCAACCCAGGCCATTCTATGATTCTGTGAAGCACACCGTGTTAAAATGAAAGCTTAGACTATAAAGACTGTTCAGGAAATATTGTGTAACAGAACATCAGAAATGCTCCCTCTGTGATCTTTATGGAGAACGCAGGGTGCAAGTGGAAAATGGAAAAGAGTTTCTGAATTATTTTTATGAGAAATATGTATGGTTCATTTTATCTGCCCACTTTATATGGGGATCTAAGACTGAAAGTGTTAACAGCTTCTTAAAGAGTAATGAGAGATGGTTGTAGCTCGTGTTTGGGAGTGTATTAGTATACATGAACTATGAGAGAATGTCCACCTGTAAGTAGTTTTACCTTGGAAAGAAAGTAGGAGTTGTGCATGCAATGCTCTGTGTGCTTAAACACCAATTCTGAGTGGGGTCTCTAAAACAGGATCGTGGCTGTGCAGTGACGCTGTGGTTGTGCTATAGACCTAAGAAGGTTAACGTAGTGCTGCTAGAATATTCATAAACCATTTCTTTCCATCCTGCTCTAAATACTCTGAAATACCATTTGCTGCTCCAGGTGAAAAGGCTGCCTCATCTTTCAGAACATCAGAGGGCTGGTGGGAAGGTCTCCAGTAGAAACTAAGCTTTATGGATGTAGCTGAAAGAACAGCTATGAAAAAACAGAGTACTTCTTTACTGGTAAATTAAACTGGTCCAAAATAGTGACCTGAGCACTGACACCACTATACAGTTAAATTATGGAAGTAGACTGACAATTTTGCTTTGTACTGACTAAATGCTTTCCTAGATAGTGTTTGGGAAAGGTTCAGGTTAGCCTGTGCCAGCAACTACTCCAAGTAGGCAGTCTGGCAGCAGGTAAAGAAATGTCACATGGCCACAGTGTTATTTACTAATACAGATGTGAACAGGGGTGGTGAAGCCAGAAACCAAGATTCACTGTAAGGAAGCTGGTAAAATGGAGACACATAAAGGCTGGCTTGAAAGGACGCGTTTCCAAAGGAGTTGTATAAAACCTCCAGCAGAGTAAGAGCCCCTGTAGTTTATCTTGATTGACAGGGCACAGAACTGTGCTATGGGCACTGTCTACCACATGGCCTATTCTGCGCTGGCCCTGAGGTGTGACCTCTACTGGGGGAGCATGTAGGAAGAGCTGAGATTTTAAAATAGAGTTAAAAATGTATTATCACATTGTTATTTTTTGTTATATACCTTATGTCTTTAATAGGCTTTGAAGTGTAAATGAATAAACTTTGAAGTATTTAGTTTAGAAGATAAGTTTATTTTAAAACACCCGAGTCATAATTGTGGTGGTTATGATCACAATTTGTGCAATGAGAACTCCTAAGTGACAAATTTAATTCAGACCTTAGCAGTTTTCAGAAGAACTGAAGCCCTGCGCCTCTAGATGGCATTATGTAGTCATTTAAGAACTATGGAAAGGCACAGAATTCTAATAATCCATACATATAATGCGAAAGCTACTAAATAATTCTGTACCACAGCACATGTTTTTGTTTTCAAGTAGTAATAAAAATGTATCATACAACTTTTAATGATATCACTGCAAGAGCAGGACATAGGTTACAGAGTTTGAATATTGTTTTTGTAACAGCATGCTGGTAATTGTTAGGTCAATTACCCAGACTAGCAGCAAATAGATATTTGAAATGATCTCTGAAAATGTAGTAATATTGAAAATGGGAACAAACAGCAAAGGCATTGTGGGTACAATGTAGGCCAGCCAGCTGCATGTGGCATACTCAGCACTGGGGCAGGAGAGTGACAGTGACGGGCAGCCCTTGGTCATTGAGATGCAGGCGCAGCAGTGGGAGAACCCAGAACTCCCATCCAATGAATATCATTCTCCATGTAAGGTATTTGACAAGTCTGCCAACAGAAAAGAGATGTTGTTTCCAAGTAGCACCTATGAAACAAGAAAGGGAGCTGTACCTTTTAACGTTTCCCAGTTTCTTCTGCATGGCATAGATTTTCCTGAAGGAAAGAGTCTTAATGGCTGGAGTTTGGTGGTGCACGGCTTCACCTGTTGGTAGTGGTACTGGTAAGAAGTGGAGAGATGCATCAGACATAGGAGATGTTCAGGGTGAAAATTTGGTGGCAAAAGCGTCTTTGAGATCCAGGAGCCTGCCAAAATCTGCAGGCAGCCTTTTTAGTGCCTGAGTAGGCTAACTCTTCACCTGATCATTACAGCAAGAAGCTTTCCACCCCATGTATTTGTCATTAGGATATGTGAACAGAAGGTATGGAAGGATATGTTACTTTGATTTGTATTCTTTTTTGATTGAACTAATAAAGTCTAATTCAAATATAGTTATAAACAATCTATTCTTTTACCTGTCACACATTCACTCTACATGTGGTACTATACTAGATCACTATTTCTTCTATAGTGTATCGGGACATAAACATACAAATGTAGTTAATACAGCATGATCTGTCTGTCTGCTACTGACAAAAGTATCTTCGAAGCAGTTAATTTTTTTTTTTTTGTACATACTATGATGTAATGTTCTTTATAAAGATCTGGTGTAAATAAGGCTTGGATTCAATTAATAAAACTTTCCTGAGATAACCAGGATGCTTTAAAGAGGATTTAGCATTTTATCCTAGGCACTTCCTTGTTTATACTGGCTTCAGCTGCTGTAAGCACGACTGCAGAGATAGTTTACTTCAAGTAGAAAAGTTGGGTTGAAACTCAGAGAAAAGCAGTACTAGCTTAGCAAAATGCATTTGTTCCCAATGCGCATCTCCCTGTTGACCCTTAGTCAATAGGTCTCAGCAGTCTTTGCTACTTGTGGGTTGATTTTTCTGGCTAGACAGAAGAGCTGAAGAAATAATGAAAAACATAGGGCCACCAAGTGTAACAAAAATGAAGAATGCTCGTAAACAGAAAATTAGCTGTTTGAAATAGGTTAAATGAAAACTTCAAGTTTGTGAAGGAAATACTGTTCTGTCTTTAGGGTAGAGACTGATACCTGGGATCTCGAAGCAACAGTTAAGGCAGCAAGGGTGAGTGTTATATCATCTAATGTTGGACATCAGAGAGGTGTGATTTAACCACAGCATCTTATCAGTGGAGAGAAATAAATACTTCTAGGGAGTGATGTCAGTGGCTGTGTTAGTAAGAGAGTAACACTTCAGAACTGTTTGTTTCTCTTGACACAACAGGGAGTCTGGGCAGCTGGTTCAAAAGCATTCATGAATACTGCACATTTCTGTAGCAGTGCAGCTGAATCCCCAGCTGATCATAATGCGCATGATCCACAGTATGGGTATCATGGTGATGGGGGCTCTTGCTGTTTAAATGACAGCGTGCGTTAAAAAGGCTCCTGCCCCTGCTTCCTCCTTTCTCTAGGAATTCCTCTCATTCCAGATGCAAAACTCTCTCAAACCAATACGAATTTGGTACCAAATGAATAAACCGGGGAAAGTTTTTATATTCAATTTAGTGACATCTTTCTACTTATGGTATAATAGAGCAGTTATCTCAAGCTCGTTATTGTTGTTATCCAGTTATATGAAGTTCATTGGCTGAAGCTCAGAGTTTTAAAAAAAAAAAAAAAAAAAAAAGTCCTCCTCAAATTCAAATATCTATAATTTGAGGTGTTTACTCTTCGTGTATCAGATTTCTCACAGTCAAACTCCTTGTATGAAAAGCAATTGTTGGACTTCTTCTGACCGGTGATAAAATGGTGCATTTTTATGTAGAGGTGTGGGGTAGAGTTTGAGCAATGTTTTCATACTGTAATGCATTGAAAAGTTGTAATGTGTAGGTGTGTGTGGTGGTTTTTTATTTTTATTTTTATTTTTTTTGGCAAATAGTGCATTACTATTTTACCATGAGGTGTAACAGAGAAAAAAGGAGAGGCTTTAGAAGCTGTGGGCGGTCCAGGGAAATGTTTATCACTGCGATATTCTGTGAAGGTCAGGTGAAGGCTAACTTCATTTTGCTGGCAGCTGAACAGAAAACAAACCTGTTTACATTCCAGAGGAATTAATTTAGTGATTGTACTGAAGTTAAAGAAGAGGAATTTGGGAGAGTTTGTTCATTGGGGATCTTTCAGAAAAATGTTTTAGTGCTTCCATTTTTCCTTTCATATGCTTTAACTTGTTTATTTTATTCAAACAGTATAGGAAAAAAATATATTGTCCTTGTTTTTGAAGTTGATCTTGAAGTGCCATTTGCTACAGTTGTGCTTATTTGGTTGTAACAAGCAGATAATTTCATAATGTTATCAAAATTCTAATTTGTGATGTTGGAGAATTATTAAAATATGAAAAATTTATTCTACTACCTTCTCTTGTATTTACTTATTCATTGAAGAAACCTGAAGCAAGATCTGGGATGTCAGAAGTATTTACATAAAGGACAGAAAGATGTTCACATTCAGTTCTATAAATGGATTTGAAATTTATTTGACCCGTATATGTTTGGACTGGATTTTGTTCTTTGTGACATTTCTCAAAAGTACAGATCTTAATGTAAAAACAGGCTACTCCAAAAATATTAATTCTTGTAATGTATCCAAGAAAAAAAATCCATGGTAGAATAAAAGGACATGCGCTAGCTAGGACTGAAACATGGGAGATCAGTGGTTTTAAAAAAAAAAAAAAAAGGTAACTAAGCAGTCAGAGGGTGTTCACTAAAAGCCCTTCTGCCTCTGCCCATCACTTGAAGACAGTAATGAGAAGACCTCACTTTGCCTCTGTAAAGATTTCACTTGGTTTGATGAAGAAAGATCTTAAGATAAGGCTCTTCACTGGAAAGAGAGTCCCTTTTGCTTGGGTGCAGTGTTGTCCTGCCCATGCACTTCTTTTGAGCCTAGTGGAGGTTCTTCTCTCTTTTTGTGCCATTGAGTGATGCTTGTAACTTCAAATCTTGGCAATCATTTGCTATTATGTGAGTTGACTACACTTGACTAGTGGTAAATCTCTTATAACCAAGAAGATAAATGTGTAGCAGGCAGTTGGTTAGGAGCTGTGTCTTTTCCTACCATTCTAATAGAACTTCTATGTAGCTCTTGCTCTACACCCACACCAGTTTCACCTCTTGCATCTTGATAACTTGAGATGAGTAGTTTGATCATAAGAGGCCCAGGAGTGTCACATGAACTGTCAGCTGCTCCCAAAGGTAGCTTTTGCTCAGGTTCGCTTTGTCTACCCTTTGTCTGTCAGTTCTAGATCTTCAAATGGCATGAGAGGGCTGTGATAAGCTGCTGCATCAGGCAGGTCTCCCATTCAGCTCCAGTGACTCTGTGCTTCTGCCTCGTACACTCTGGTATTCCCAAGGCCTGCTCCAAACATGCTGTTTAGCAAATGCAAAACAGCTCTTTTCTTTATTTTTCTCTGTATTTTTTCCTGTACTTCCTGAAGGCTGACAAAGAATATTTCCTTAACAATTGGAACACAATTATTAGTCTGAACCTGAGTGACAATGTTTAGATGTGCAGAAACAAAGAATACAAATTGCCTGCCCAACACCTTTGCTATACCGAGAGACATGCTGCTCCTTCCTCTCTTCCTTCCAAAAAGAAAAATGCTTTGAAGATACAACATGCATACAATTTTGGTCTTTCAGAAATGAGTGTTGTCCCCTTTCTCTCAGGCTTCTCAGGCCTCTCAGGAGAGCTTACAACCATCTGTTCACAAAAAGCTACTTTCTACTTGAGTGTAGTAATTAACTGGCTTCAACTATCAGTACAGAAAGCTATTTTAAATCCCCCCATTCTATTATTTCTCTTCTCATGTTACAATAATCGATGAACATGTCTTTTGCTTTTAATAGTTTTTGAAGTTCGTTTACATGTTTGGAGGCAAACTAGTTTCTTGTGTGTATTTATATCATTTCCTGCATATATTTATCAAAAAAAAAAGAGGGGGGGTGAGGGAGGGGGAATCACCGTGTTTGTAGCTGTGTTAGTGGCTGCCTCTCTCTTTATGCTCAAGTCCCTGGTTTTGTTACAAAGGGCAGAAATCAGCCTCAGCGCAGGTGAAGGCTTGGAACTCATGCATACTGAAAAGTGTTTATTTTTCTTGGATTTGAAGAGATGTTTAACAACGTCAGCTGGCACTGTAAGCTGAGCTGATTGCACAAGACAGTCATTTTTGTCTAGGTAGGTCCTTAGATTGCCCTCATCACTGAAATTTCTGCATTCCTACATTACGTTGGGTGACTAGCTGCCAATCCCATCTCTTCACCTGTTTCTGGTTTTGCCAGTGTTAAGACAAAACTTGTCTTCCCTGTCCTGACTGGTTGGTTTGTTTGCCTGTTCCCCTTCCAGGCTCTTGCTTATTGCTCGACGGGGAAGGTACAATTCCAACTGATATTTAAAGTGAAGGATGCAGAGCTCTTTTCCCTCTTTGACAAGCAAGCTACTTGTTTGGTTTCTCTGTTTTATAGAGCTACAGCTACTAAAGCTTTATGTGACGAGCCAGCCATGTCCTTCAGCTACAGCAAAATTGATCTTGTCATTAGGTGTTCAGGTTCCACTTCAACACTTTATTACCCTCTCTTGGGAATGATTTATTTTACTTGCTTTGCAATGTTTTTCTGATTTGTCTTGCTTCTAGCTTAAAATGGTCATGTAGCTCTATTCTGCTTGAGTTAATTCCTAGATGTGTCACCATGGTCTGGTGAGTATTAGCTTTTTTTTTTTTTTTTTTTAAGTACACTTAAAGTTTTAAAGGTATATGTGAGAAGGAAACATGAAACACAAATCTTGGCCTCCTGCCTTCTGTAAAAGAAGGAATGGGAGGGTAATATTTGCCAAAAAGCGTCTGCTTCTTGTTAAGGCTATCTTGGGCTTAACATAGATTCTAGGGATAATAGAACAGAGGTAGCACGAAGTGCATCAGCTCCAGATTTATAATTGAATCATACATTTCCTCAGAATCACTTAAGTATGTAGTTCAAGAAATTCTTTGGACTTTTTTAGACAGTTGAACACTGACTTTCAAAGACAGATACCATGCTCTTCAGTGCTGATCACTTCAGTGACCAGGGGAGCACTATTGGTTTGAACAACCAGCAGTGCAGCTCACTGCCTGATTCTTTTTTTATTTAGCGATATATCTACTATGGAGGCTTAGGTCTTGACACATCAGGAGTCTTGAAAACATAAAAATGACCACAACAGCAGGAATTTTGAGGGGGAGAAAAGAAGTTATCTGCTTTATCTACTTCCCAATTTGAACTGAAGTTTTTCTTTTTTTAAAAAAAAATAATACTGCGTAATATAGTACATGAAAAATGCTACTAGGTACACTACTGAAATTAATATAAATTATTATTCTGGGAAATTGATTAAGATGTGGAATTGTGCTGCAGACCAGATTCTTCTCGCGTTATTCAGACCATCACAGATGAGTGTTTAATCATATCTTCAAGATGAAACGATTCACTATGAACCACCTCTGACTGTATTAGGTGAGACAAAGGTGAGATAAAATCTGCTCTGATTGTACTGTGTGATCGTAGTGTGATGTACTGTGCATTGACTCTATCCTGGGAGATATTCAGAGCTGTCTGGGCATGTTGCTGGGCAGCCTCTGCTTGAGCAGAAGGACCGGGAGATGGCTCTAGAGGTCCCTGCTGATCTCAATGTTTCTGTGATTCTGTGCCATCTTAAAATAATAAATAAAAGTTGCAAGTAGAAAGTAGCAATATTTGTAAAGAGAAAGCTGCCTTAATAAAGCAAACAATATAATTTTCTTACAAATTTCTTAGGCTAGTGCTAGGTCTACCTTCTCTACTCAGCCTTGTTTGTTCTGGTATGCTTTTGAGTCCTGAAAAATGGCATACTCAGGAATTAGCTGAACATAGATCTAGTGAAATTATTCTGCTAATGATAAGGAAGAACACCAACATGGCTATCGATGGTGATTGCTGCTTGTGTTTGACTTAAGTATATCTCCTTCTGCTGACGTTGCTTATATCCTGCAAGCCAATAGCTTAGTGGATACAGAATGTTTAAGGTATTTTGTTTGTTTCTCTTTCAGTTTCTGTGCAGGCATGCCTTGCTAGGCTTTCTGCAGTGCTCTTGTTACTGCTGCTTCAGGTTCTTCTGTGTATCCCCTCTTGATTTCTTCACCATGCAGTTACACATTACTCTGTTGCCTAGGGATTCCCCGTCTCACCTGCAATCACGCTACTTTGGTTTCTCTTAAAACCTGGATTTTAATCTACCAGGACTGAAACTCTTACTCTGACTTAGAGGGTTCTTCCTCTTGGCAATTAGAGTAAGAAGGCAGTTATTTGACACTAGTCCAGTGAGACTATCAGACATGCAGCCTAGGTTTTGGTTCAGGTAGATTTTCTAAGCAATTGTATGGTCAATTTATATGTAAGAGAAGGGAAGAGTGAACTTCAGCATTCTACATTGGACTCTTTGCAGTCTGCCCATGTCTCTTTTGTACTGGGGGGCCCTGTCAGTGGTTTCAGTCAGGTACTGAAGCAAGGATAAAGATTCTGTTCTCCTCTTCCTGCTTCAGTGCTGCGTTCTTCCCCAGATGATGGTGCAGCATGTTGCATTATATTCAGAGTGAAGTTGGCAGATTTAATAATCTGTCCAAACATGTTATAGTTCAAACTTTTTCTATTATTCTAACGGTTGACTGATGAATAAGAACAGGAGTAGTATTGGCAAAACTGGCCCTAGAGCAATGGAAGCTTTTTAATAAATAATCCTACTGTCATCCTCACTTGATACTGTCAAAATTCTATCTAAATTCTCTTGTGCTTCCAGTGGTCAGTAAAAAAGGCAAAGCAATTCTCTCCTAATGCTCCCCAGTGAGCTATGTGGTTAGAGAACTGTTCTCAACATTGCTGCTTAAAAATAAGGCATTTTGAAAGACCATTTCATTTTTGAATATCACTGGCAAGTAATGTGTCTTCATGTAAATGAATGGCCCAGTGATTTAACTCCTCATTATTGTTCACCAAATTCCTTAAATAATAGGAAGTAGAAAGAAGTGCTCCAGCAAATTCCTCTTCCCTGCAGCTGTGAAAGTAAAACCACAAAGTGCAATTTATGGCAAATGTACAGAGATATCTGGAGAACAGGACCTATTGTTTGCTGACCAGTTTGACAGCAGTAAGCTATTCTGCATATATCTTTTTCTTTATATTTCAAGCATTAGATCTTTGATTCTTCACGGAGAATATTATCTTGGACTTCAAAATCTTGCTTTCATCTCCTTACAGAGATGCTCTTCAAGCATGGATTCATGTCTTACTCATTTATTATCCATAAAACCATAGAGTCATTGTGTTTGGAAAAGACCTTTAAGATTACTGAGTCTAACCGGCAGCCCATCCCCACCCTTCCCTCTTGTTCTCCTTCTCAGTGCGCACAAATTCTTTTTGCAAATGCCTTGACTGTCTTTGAGAGGTGTGTGCGCACAGTTTGGTAATGTGACTGGAGACAGTTCTTCATGGAAAGGTTAGTCGGACTGTTATTTATATCTAGGGCGTGTTAGCGGCTCATCTCTGGGATATGTTGTCCTGAGGTAACCAGGAAAGCAAAATTAGGAAAGGCTACTCCTGTCAGCCTACCTGTCCCTAGGTACAGAAGTCCAGGCAGGAGCTGCTTTGAAGTCACTAGGCCGCTTCTATGTGTTCTAGCCACTTCTTTCTCCTTGACAATTGAAGTTCTACAGCACCACAGGCAATGGAATAACGGATTTAGGCTTATGTCAATGAAATCTGTGGGAGAACTTATGATGTAAGAGGCTTAGAATAAAATGACCAAAGTGAAACAAGGTATGAGCAGTTAGTTGACCTGAAACACATCCATGGGACTGAGCTGATGACAGAAATCAGTGTCTTGTTGGAAAAGCAGCTGCAGTCTGGGGATGTGTGGTGGAACCAGCCTCCCCCAACCTGCATGAAGCCAACCTGGGAGCAATGGATGCTGCTGAAGTGCAAGGAAGACCCCTCCAGATCCTCTCTTACCTTGAATTAACCCTGAGGTACAGATAGGTGGCACTGTGCTCTTGGGGATGTCAAAAGCCGAGCTTCACCTCCTGTGAACATCCAAGGGAGCATGACACAGTTTATGAAGATAGAGGTGCTGTTCCTGGTGATCGATGATCGATTTTGTTTGGAGAAAACAATCTTACTTTTGGTCTTCAAATTTATAAAGACTGCCCGGTTTCATCCCAGACTGCAGTATTTCATTTGAAGATGACACATTCATGTGGAGAGGAGAGGTCTGGTGAAAAGTGAATCTACAACAAAGGGATCTTAGGAAGTTCTGATGATATCTGTACTGCTACGTAATTGCAATAATGAAATCTCATCTGTTTGATACTGTCAGTTTCCTGCAAGCTGCTGAACTAACAAAGGCAATACAGCAGAAAGAATTGAAGCCCTCTTCAAGCTAAATGGCCAGACGCTTGCATAAAACAGCTACAGATCTATCAACAGTAATTGAGCTACAGCTTTCTGGTTCACAACTTGTTAGGTTCTCTGAAAAGAGTGAAGTGCTAAGTGGGTTGAGCACAATTAAGCTGAACTACAAGAAGAATAATGTTTTGTTTGGTCATATTCCATTAAAAGTACAAGTGAAATTTGTTTCATTAAAAGGGAAGCCTTTGTAAGATTCTTCACATACTCCATGTTTCTTTCCAAGTGTTTTTTTCATATAGATCTTTAGAAAAGTAAGCTTCATACTAATATTAAATAGAAAGTGATATTCAAATTACAATAATTGGTAACAATTCTTTTGGACTGTTCAGAGATGAAGAGTGCACAAACAGATCTTGAGAAGCTACAAAACTACTGTCAATCAGTGGGATTATTCATGAAACATATTTCTAGATATCTTTCCATGGAAATACTTTAGATAAAAATAGAATACTATTTTTAGGATTAACTTATCTGTATTTATCTATTTTTATCTGATAATTTTATGTCACAGGTTTACAGAAGTAGAGTACTTATTTACTTGATTAATTTTTAACAACTGTAGGCAATTTGAGTGGATCTTTTTATAATATACAAATATCTGCTAAGGGATAGTAAGAAACTCACTGAATTTAGTCTATAAAAGAGAAGCCTCAGAGCTAATTTGGTTTTCAGTAAGTTACACAGAGAGAAGTGGTTGAGAATATTTTCCTCCTGTAATCCAAGGACATCTGTGCACTGTTTCCAAGGGGGGCATAGAAAAACAGGAAAAACAAGGCTAGCTCCTGTAGACTTAGATTTTCTCCACAGGGGTGTTAATCTCTGCAGGAAAATTTTTAGAATTCCACTAACTGAGAGAGGTTGAGGGTTGCTAACTAGCCATTGAGTGGGCTGGGAGCTGAAGTCAGCCAACAACAAACTGGAAATAAATTGTAAAGTTTTGGTTTGCTTGAAATAGCAAGAGTAATTACCTGTTGGTCTACATTGTCATATTTGATTTATATAATCTTTCTGAAAGTTGTGCTTTAATTCACTGCAATTTGCTGCTTTTCTTGAAGAAAACTCCCCTGCCTCTTCTGTGTGGGAGACTATATTAGATTATCAAAATAGTTTATTCTGGACTTAAAAACAATTAATTGCTGTTCAGTTCATTTTTATCGTGGTCTTTGAGCAAGTTGCATACCACTGCTGGGGTGTGGCAGGAGTGCAAATGAGCAGATTTGCTCCATTTCCTGAGACCTGAGCTGACACTTACAGGCTTCAGTCTGTTTCAATTTGACCCAGTGAGTGCCAGGTTTTGGTGCTTCAGACTCGAGTGTCCAAGCACGATACAAATGTATCATTTTTCCTGTCATTTGTCATAGACACTGTTGTGCCCCTCTAAGTCTGATGGGCCACCTGACAGTCTTGATGTGACTGTGTATCTGTCTGTAGATGTCTTTTGAATTATGTCTATTTCATTTGGAAAAGACTTTTGAAATGGTGATATATTTGTTGGCAAAATGGAAAAATATTAAATTTAAAATAACTGAAATATCCAAGCATTTTAACATGTTTCTGTCATTGAAATTACAGAAAAAATATTGTTTCTGAAAAGAGAATACAGATCAAGACAACATGTAATGAATCAAAATGAAAGACACTCTATTTTTATGTCATTGATAAAGCATGCAAAACTATTGCAGGGAAGATTATAAAACTCCAGTAAGCGTTCCTGGATGTTTGTGGCTGTGGCAAGGATCTCAAGGTGCTGATTTTTTTTTTTTGATACCTGAAACATTTACAACTAGCAAAATTAAGATTAATGGCATATGTTTTGCAGATTCTAAAAAAAAAAAAAAAAAAGGGAGGAAAAAGTGTAAGGAAGACAGAAACAGTAGCGTTAATTATACAATTCACTTTTTAATTTAACTTAAAAGAATTTATGTATCTGGGAAAATATTTGGATTGTGGAATATTGCAAAGTTTTATTAGTTTCATTAATTTGGCAAGATTATAAAGAGAGACAGTTAAATGAAATCTATGATCTAAATGTCAGAAATGTTTTATCCTCTGGTTCTAAAAAAAGCAGATGCTTGAGCTGAGGATAACAGTAGATCTAATATCTAAAAAGCTATATCAGTTTTATGAGGTGACAATAGTATTAGCAAAAGCGGAAAAAAAATTACCTTGTCTTCTCAAAATATAGATTTGAGGGGATGCAGCCAAGATCAAGATAATCAAAACACGATCACCAGCCCTCCCTACCAGTTATACCATAAAGCCAACACAAAACTAAACACAGTAGTGCAAACTAAAATAGTATAGACTTTATGGAAGTGAGCAATAAGTCTTATGAAATCAATGTGTCAGAAGACCATGGTGCACCACCCTTCAAGCAAATGACAAATGAGTTTTTCAGAAACTAAATTACTTGATGACTCTTTGCCTTTTGATATGTTTTAGGGAGCAGCATTATGAAGTACTGACTGTGGTTGCTCTCACCCAGTTACACCCATAGTAGAGCTTTTCAGGTCATGCAGTGAAGAAATTGTAAGCCTGTTTGGATAGATTCATTTCTAATGTATTGGGCTAGTCAATTATCATGTAAAATTTTTGAAAAGGAGGAAGGAATAAGGCCCTATGGCTTAAGAGAATGATAATCATGCACTACAATGATACACAATTAAAATAAAAATTATATAACAATGCTATTGTATGTGTTTGAGAGCATATTTACAAACATGCATTTTAAGATTGAGAAGGATCTGAAAGCTCAGAAGGTGGCATGACAATCCCTCTACTATATCTAACATTATATCGAAAGATGGCAGCAGGTCCTGCTGGTGCTCCTCTTGTTCACCATTTAGGGCCACATTCTGTCCCCTTTGATTTGCGTGGCTCTGGCCTTTGGTTTTTTGTTTGAAATAATGCTGAGAGGTTTGGTTTTCATTAAAATTGTTCATAGGAACATTTACGTTGGACTCAAGTATCCTGATTACTTAATTAGGAGATACGCTTTCTAGACAGAGTTGTAGGATGTCATTAGGACTTAGGACGATGTATGCTGATGCTAGGACCTCATGTAGGATGCCCAGCTCAAAAGTCTCTTCTGTTGTTCAGTTTAGCTTCTTATTCTCCTGCCTCCACGACCTATGTTTTATAATTATTTTTTCTTAGAGAAAATATATACATGCCATGTGAACCATGTTAATACCACACTAAGTTAAAAGCTTAATGCAGATCACGCTATTTCCTATGTTACAAGTCCTTGTATTTTCTTTGATTCACCCGCAAAATCTTTTGTTTTCCCCAAATTTTAGCTGAAATTCCCACTTTTATAGGAGTAATGTTTATGGTGCACAGTAAAATTGCAAGTGTACAAGAAGGAGCAGACTTGCATCAGCAGGTCACTGCTGAAACCCACCCACAAGTGCTGGCAGCAGAGATTGCCTCCTAAGAAGTTGCATTGTTTTCCACTCAGTGAATATGCCACTAACTAATGGGAGAGAAATGCTGAGAATTATTCGGTTTCTGTGAGATTTATGAGCCAAGTTAACTGTTTTGTTTGCCTGATTTTTGTAAGATATTTCTTATAGGATAAATATTGCACTTTGAGCAAGTTAAGGCCAAAATCATCAAAAAGTTACTCATCTGATTGGAATACATCAATTTTATAAGAGGGAACAAAATTAGGTGGTCTTTTTAGAGTGTGGGTATATGTAACTCACTTCAGTTCAAAGTGGAAGCATGAAACACTGAGCTTTGTGCCAATGTATTATCTGTTCTTAGAATAATCTTCCAAATAGCTGTTTCTGTAAAACAGAAGTGTTTATATTTTTGTACATTCTAGCTATACTGTCCAAGTTAAATATTTAAATGGACAGCATGAGATTAATATTTATTACTTGGTCTCCAAAATAAAACATATTTCATATGATGGAAGCATTTGGGACATTTATCAATGTACCATCCATGTCTAAATATCAGTTACTTGACATAATACCTAATATTTACTGCATGTTTTCCTTATAAGCTCACTGGGACTGAGAGCCTTCCTTCCTTGTTTAGAAAATAACACAGATCAAGCAGAATGTAGCACCAAGCTGCAGCTGATCCTACAGCTGCTTCCCATAAGGGCTTGTCCTCACCCCTTGGCATCTCATGTGTTGGCGGCCAATTACATGTTGAAATCACCCCAAAGATCACGGTCCCTTTCTGCTGCCCCTCCTATTATCTGCACAGTGACCCAGCATCACCAAAGAGTGTTACGATTTACTTAATCTCTTGTTTTTGCTCTGAAAGGATGGCATGTCTCCAGGTGCAAGAATGAATATGTAATTTTTTCACATCTTTCTAATTTTTCCTTCCTTTCCTTCTCCCTTTCCTTCCTCTTCATCTAACCCTAGATAAGTATGGCAAGTTGTCACTAGGGTAAAGTTTTCTAAAAGAGGTCCATCTTGCTCTGAAGCACAACTCGGGTCAGAACAGCATTATTAGGGTCAATAATTTTCCTTGCCAGGGATGTTTACAATGGCTGTTCTGCCATGACTTGCTAGAACTTTACTCTGGGGTCTGAAACTGAAAAGTCTTTGGAGAACCTTGATGTATGGTTGTTTGTGGGCTAAAAAGCTGTCTGATGTTCCTACTGGCCATTTCATTAAGGGACTTATGACTTGGAATTAGCATCAGTAATTAGATCCAAAAGCACGTGTGGATATACCATAACGTACACAATGATGTATTCTTAATACTCCTGGATACACCAAAATGTACACAATGACAAGTTCCTAATACTCCTTCTTGACTGCTTCATATCAAGCAAATCAGGGCTTGTGTGGCTTTTCTTCAGACAGAGCATGAATTTCTATAGGAAGCTCTTGGTCTAGAAGAAGGTTGCCTTTGGAATAAAGATCACACTGAAAACTTTCCAGCCTAAGCCCTTCATTAATTTCTCTGTGTTATCTTAACATATTTAAACTCTAAAAATTATGCTGCGAAAGTTCTCCCCACGTGTAATTTTTCCTCAAGTGAAGTGCATACCTTTCAAATTATAAACTTCCTACATGTCCTAGGAAAATCCTCACTGTATAAATAATTGAACTCATCTGCGGTGAACACAAGTATTCTTTCTCTAGCAGTCTAAAATATATGCCTGAATACACATCTTGTACTTAGTGCTTTAAATAGTAATTACTCCTGTGAAGTCACTGGAAGCCCTTAAAAGGATTTGACAGTTTCCCCACAATCTTGCAGTGAATGTAGTAGCTGGGCTGTGCAGTGCTACATCCACTGATAATTCAGCAGCTGAGGAACTCAGCAAAGCCTGCTCCAAACTTCTCAGCTGTTGACAGGCTTGACTTGCTGAGAACACTGGTTAAATATAGCACAAGCGAGCTGAGCTCAACAAAGTCATTGCTGTAACACTGTGTGAAGAGACCAGAAGAGGGGAAATACAATCTGAGAACTAAACTGCCAAAGCCTAACACCACCTAGCAACAGTTGAAAAAACTTTTAAACAAAAGTCTGGGTGAGACACAGACAGAGTATACCTCCTACTACTTCTGCCTGGGATTTCTGCGAGAAGCAACTCCAGTCCTCTGTACTCTGCCCTGTTTCCTTCATTACTTCAGCTGCTGGTAGACCTAGAAAAGTGGGAAAAGTTTCTCTTTTGTGTTCTCCTGGGCTGGATCAGGCTACTGCTGTGGTAGTGCTGTGGGACAAGCTACTGTGATCTTGCAGTGTAGAGGATATATTCCTAAGTTCTTGCTGACAGGTAAGACTGAGCTAACCACTCAAATGCATTCTTTTTACAAGTTCTTTTCTTTCCTAGTGATTATTTTCTGCTTCCTTCTATGGACAGTCTTCCGCACAAGTTGGAAACTTTAGTAGATAGAAGCTGGGATAAACGTTTTGGATGTCTAGTTTTATTCTTTTGTCACAGAAAAAAATTGCTCAAATACAGTTTTTAGAACAAGCAGAATCAAGTAGCAATATGTGTAGGTTTTGAGATGTATATTGCTTATATCTGCTCACGTGCTGACAGAAGACAAACCGAGATTTAAGAATAGAATACGTATCACCCCTTACCAGTGAGAGTTTAGTAGCTATTAAAAAACAGTGACAGCGTATGTGATAAGTAAGAGAAAATAGCCGTTCAGTAACTAAATTAAGTGAATACTTCATGACCTAGGATATTTGTTCTTTTTGCTTCCTTAATAACTTTAAGTATGCAGGCACACCTGGAACCTTTCCTACTACCCTTGTGACAACAGCTCTTGGTTCTTCCTCTAGCATACTTATATCAACAGAATATTAATCCATTTGATTGATTAGCTGCATAATGCAACCTTCCTAAAAACTGACCTTACGTTTATTATATCCAAGTGTGCTTGAGCTGGACCATTGCTGTTAAAGTGTTCGTTTCTATTAGCAAAATAAATGAGAAACCAGTTCTCGGATCTTTAACCCTGACAGCACAATAGAAGTCTGTTCATCTGTTTGAATACCCTATGGTCACATAATGGTCATGTAATTTGAGGGAAGAATTGCTCTGTATGATTTGCTTTGGCTAATCTAACAAAAGCTGTTTGGTCAATTGAAGAACAAATTTTTCCCTTCTTTTAAAGCCATTTTCTCCAAACAAAATAAATTTAGTATTCATTAATTTTTAAATGATGCACTGTTTGTGAATGTAATATAAATTTTATTTATGAAGGCAAATATTTAAAGAATGCACTTAACCCATGCAAAAACCCTGTTCACAGTTTCATGTAGAATTGTCTCAGATGAAAAATATTTGTCCTGAGGAAGGAATGGACTGAGTGAGTCTATGCTGACTGTCTGTGCTGTTTGACACACAGGCTGTGGACTCAGGGGCTGCCACGGGAGGATGAGGTCTTGCTTTAGCTAAATAATTCTAGGTTCGTGCCTGCATACAATGTAAATTACATCAATACCACATTTTAGCAGAGACACGCTTACAGTTTGGATAAAAACAAAGTGCTCTGAAGCAATTTGACTTGGTGGCTGGGAATGTAACAGCCTGTGAAACAATAAGATAAAGTATTAGAATGGAGAAAAATTCTTAAAAGCAGAAGTAATATAGTTTGCATTTTATTTCATAGCAAGGGGCACGCTACTTAAGCACTAAACAGGAATGCTTTTTGGTGGCCATGATTTAATGTGATAATGATTACTGTGGAATTACTACAGCACTATGGTATCCCAAGTCTGAATGTCAAAAGGAAGCTTTGGTATTACTTTTTAATATAGACATATCCTGAGAAAGTTATTTTCTCATAAGAAAGCTGTACAAAGAAGTAAAGCTGAGACAACATGATTTGTACAGTTTTTGTATCTTGACTTTGAGTGAAATTTACTGTTTCTTATTTTCACTGAATTAATTGGCAGATATGAAAAACTATGGAGAAATGGCAAATTTGACCTTCTGAATACATCTGAATGTCAAAGTGTGGGAAAATGTGCTAGTTACTGACTACTTTTTGTTTTTAGTTATTGCCCAGCATAATGTATGGTTTTACAAGTTTAGTTTTCTTGCATGGTTTGTATTTAGCCAAGTTTTTAAATGCTAACAGCAAGTTTATTAGCCGCCAAAGTGTATCAAATGAAGAGACTTTCGAACAGCCCGATAGCAACTTCTGACTCTAACACATGGAGCTGTGATTTTACATACATCTGTCTTCCTTTCCATTTCAAAATGGAGAAGGAGGCTAAAATTACTCTTCTCAACAGGTGTCCACAAAGAGGCTCTGAGATTTTCCAATCAAATCTGTGGAATATGCGATGTGGCTATTCAACAGATGGCTTCATTTTTGAAGAATAGCCAATTCTACTAATGATTACAGTGAAACCAAGCTCAATTTTATATCAAATCAAAAAGTCATTTAGCTTTTGGCAATATTCTCCTTTGCAGAGATTTTCTTGGAAGACAAGCACACATTTATTTTCCCTATTATACTGTTTTATTTTGTTTATATTCCCATAGCTGCACAAAATGAACGATACCGTTCATGGTGCTAAAGACTGTGTCTCCCTCCCAATCTGAATCCTCTTCCAGGCTCTGCCTGTGGCTCATTCTTTCACCTTCATAATAGGAATATTATAATTTATGGCCTCTTTTAGGCAATCTAGTCACAGTTAAAGCCATCATCTTAACTGAGTAGTTTGTCATCACCTAAGTTTTTCAATCTCTTTATAGAACGTCTGGTTCCTTTTAACACCAGATTCAGAGACTTGAAGTTCATCTTCAAAGCTCACCACTGTTCTGCCCTGCCTATATCTGTTTATTTGTGATTTGCCCTTACTTCACCCACTTGTATCTGGTAGACTCTTAACCTCAGCTGTGGTGTTAACTGGTCTATCCTCTATGCTGCGGGCTTCAGTAAGTTGATCTAATGAAATTGATCTAGTGATATATGACTTTTCTGTAGTGCCTCTCACTGTAGCAGCTGATGCTACTACTGACATGTAAAGACTAAATTTCCCAACCAGCAGAGCTATGTCAGCCAAGGTAGGACACCTGAAGCTGTGCTACCCAGCAGCTGGTTGTGAAGTAAGCGCAAGTGTATCTGAAAATCTCTAGTACATCCTGTTTTGTTCTTCTGGATCCCAGTTTCACCAGTGTGGCCATTTCAACACTGAAGGCTTTTTACTGACATAAAATCAGTAAAACTCCTTCTGGTAAGATCTTCTGTTGGCACAGATTCCCACACATGCTTAATTTAACACCTGGTAATCTCCACGGCTGTGCCCCCAGGCATAAATTAAGAATGTGCCTGGCAGAGGTCAGGTTTATGCCACTGAATTCAAAGTGAGTTTTCCTTAAAGTTTAGTAAGATAGGTCTTAGTGTTCAATAATTAATAAGATAAATTTCCAGCTTCCTCAGGAACACTTAACAAAGGAGATCATCTATATTTCTGTCCAAATAATCTTTTTTTTTCTCGAGGGACATTTTACTTTTTCTCTCATTTCCTGTTTCTTCCCTTCCTTTCTCAAGGCTTACTGTTGCAGCTTGCCATACTATTTTAATACATCATCTGAATCTGAGGGCAGGGATTTTGCCCTTCTACATATCTAAAATGCCATTTGGAGAAAAAGAGCTATAACATGTGAATACACCAGATGAAACAAGAAGACAAAGTAGAAGGAACTCCATCTATTCACGTTTTCTATTTTAACAACAGTATTTTATATTTAAAAGCTGAGATAAGAACTGAAATTTAGAAAGAGAAAAACATGTATGTGACAAGATGTTACCTGCTGCGTAGAAAAGTTTAACGCTTCTTTACATGAAGCACAAATGCCTATACTTTTCAGCTTCATCATCTTATCTGATGCTTTTCATTTTTATCTTTTTCTCTTTTCATTTCTGCCCATGTTTTCTGCTTAAAGTTGTTTCCTGATTTGATACGTAATACTAGCGAATTTCAGAAGTCACTTGTCACATAAAACAGATGAGAAGTCAGAATTGTCTGGGGAATATAGGTTATTTTGATACTGGATTTAATAAATAATGCATATTTCTTAACCTCTTTTTTCCTCACTTAGTAGCTTGTATTTGTACGAAGTTAGTGATACTAGAAGCAAACAAACAAACATTAATAACACAATCCTGTAATTATTCTTAAAGGTACTGGTGTCCAAAGGAGAGGTGCAATTGTACCTATTTCCTGTTCAGGAGAGGCAATGGGAGTCTCTAATGCTGCAGATTGTATGATGCCTAATGTGTTCATGAAAATCATGCCTCTAGTAAGACATGATTTTGTTTAGAGCTGCTTAGAGTTTCCTTTTGTTAGAGTTGCTTAGAGTGCTTAGAGTTTCCTTTTTTTTTTTTTTTTTTAAATATCTTTTCACCTATTTCTTCAGCTTCTGCAGATAAGCTGCACTATCTGGATTGCAGATAAGCTGCACTATCTGGATTACTTTTTATTCATAGTATCATAACAGAGGAAGTACAAATATCAATGCAAACAGTCTTCCTAAATTGGCACTTATTGTTTTCTTGTTGCTGTTTGTTTGTTTTTAAATTCAGGATGGCTTCACCCTATCATTCTTATTCTATTTTGGCTGGACTACAGATCTTTTCCATAGTAAAGCATACAAAGGTGATATGTAGAGTTACATAGTTTGTGATTGCCTCAAAAATGATTTACACGCTTTGCAAATACAGAGGAAGAAAGAATTCCTGCCATTAAAAGCATACGTCCTAAAAGCACAATTATGTGTGAGAGAAGAAATGCTTTTTGGCATTACAGAATGCAATGCTGAAGGAGTGGGACAAACACATATGAAGTGCAGGGAAAAAGGCTGGAGCCTGTAGTTATTCCCTTAAATGGGCAACCCTTCTAGTTGCCGTTAGCTGACACAAGCCAAGGGGTGTGTGAATCTAAGACTGCTGTACATTGTCTGAGTTAGTTTCATTTCAGAGATGATAAAACTGCAATTAAAATCTTAATTATCTGTCATATGAGCAGGCTCACAGCAGTAGAAAACAGTGGGGTTTCAGAACATGGGCAAACACCTCAATGGATTTGCAAAAAACTTTCTGAGTTTGATTTACATACTTTCACAGTTCTTTAATGCAGTAAGGGTTGCTTTGATTTATATGCTCTAATGGTTCTTTAGGACAATAAGGGATGCTTTCTTTGCTTTTCCTTTTTGGGGAAATTGGGTCAAAGTGTATAATGTTTTCTGATCTATGCTGTTCAAAGATTTGTTCCAATATTTTTGAAGCTAAATCCATTTTCTGTCGTAAGACCGCAGTATTTAGGGCTTGTAATCTGGGGAGATGGGGGGAATTATCTACCTAGTGTGTTATGGTTGGGGATAGCAGCAGCTACAGCTTCACTAACAAACGTTAAAAAATTGAAAAAATTAAATTCTACTGCAATAACAGAAAAAGAGTTTTTAGGAACTGCTTTTTAGGCTGCTCCTATTAAAAAAAATGTAACTGAATATGAAAGGTCATGTGTCCTTAGTACAAGAATTTTCATTAGAGTTTATCAGACTGCTTGCATTTTTCAGAAAATATAAACCAAATGAATGCAACAGAAAGCAGGAGACTCTTGACATCAGTATAATCGAATTGCTGCCAACTTGCCTTGTTTATCTAAGAGATCTCTGTGAAAATAAGGTCTTTCCCACACATGCATGAGTCATAGGATGCAATGGGGCTAAGCAGGCTCGCTTCAGCTTTCTAATGCACACATATCTAATAATAACGCTCACATCTAAACTAACCTGTTTTAGTGCTTGTTCCTGTAACTAAATGAGATCTAGCCTGACAACAGGAAGGGAGAACTGGTGGTGAGTTCATGATGCTATTTCAGTGTAATAACCTAAATGCTTAAGGAAACGATGCAATTTCCATTTATTGGGAAAATTGCAGTTACTGTGACAACAAATACACACGAAAGAAAACATACGCAATTTATCCTCAAGTTGAAATTTGTGAACGTAGTAGATAGTACAGGGTTTTACAAATATCCTATCTGGTTATGTGACTCAAAGGACATTCTTACTTTTAAATACATCATTCAGATTCTTAAAAAAATACTCATTTAAAAACCGTAGGTAAGAACATACTTGAAAGCGTAGTAAAGTCTCTTCTTGAATCTAAATTTTAAGGTTAAGATTACAGTAGGTCTTCTGTCATATCTTAGTTTTCTTCCTTTTATTCTTCCACAAGGACTTCTGTAATAACAGAATGCTAAATTGTATTTCAGTAGGTAAGAATATTGATTCTTCAGTCTGATAAAATTCTGGAAAAATTAATATTATGTGCTTTGGCTCTGGGCAGTAGACAGAAGGAAGGGAACCATGCCATCCTAGATGTCCTCAAGCATGTCGAACAGTGTAGAACAAGATGTCCCTTCTGCACATAAGGACACACGTGGCAACAGAGCTTCTGAGTGCGAGAGGATCCGCCTGTTATGAGGCAGCTGGCAATGGGACCCGCTATTGCTTTGAGTGGCAGAAGCCAGAAACTGGAATCCAAGTCACAAAAGATATCACATTGCAAACAGTGAAAGGCAGAGTCACAGCTGAGTGTCCTCTGAATGGGAGCTGCCATGGGATTCCAGCACCAGCATTTAGGCGTTGGGAACTGCCAGAAACTGTTCAGTTTCACTCAAAGCAGGGCTAACTGCAGAGTTTTACTAGTTTGCTCAGGGCTTTGATTATTTTCAGTTAATCTTAAGTACTTTCAGGTCTCACATCCTATTTGGCTCACAAAGTTTTGAACATAGCTAGCTGAGGAATATTTTGCTGGTGATGATAATCAGCACGTTCAAATCCATATGCTGTAATAAAAGATGACTGGAAGTAACCTAAATCACAGTCCTTTGGTTAACACTTTCAAAATTGCAAATTGAATAATATTGGGAATTTTTGTTTGTTTGCTGTTATATCCTAAAATAATCACAATAAGAACCAAAACTCTTGGTTTTAATTTGCTATCCTAGCTTATGCCAGCTTTTAAAATGCACAGCCATCTCCTTATCCATGACACATTCTGTTTGAAAGCCAAACATCTTGAATTATTCCATTCAGATGCCATATTTCCACAAAGAAATTCTGAAAAAAATGTTAAGTATATGTTTCCAGGTTGTCTAATGAACTGAAAGGCTGGCATAGAGATAGTAGAGAATAAGCAAATAAGGAAGGAGAACAGAGATAGTGCTTTTGAGGAAGAAAACCCTGGGGACTGCCCCCAACTGCTGAGTTCACTTTTCTTACTGAACATCTCTTTCCAATGGTATCCTAATCAGGAACAGTGTGGTGCACATACGGCAAACAGGATTGCTAGATGGATTTCTGGTTAACCTGAGACTAGCTTAGGCTGTTTTTGGTCTAGAAAAGCGCTTACTTGCGGAAGCAGCTAAATTTACCTGATGGTGGTTACAGTAGCATAAAACAAAGACAAAACAGTGGTCGTGTAGAGCTCCAAGAGATGGGCAGGCAGATTTTCCATGCAGGATTTCCCGTACCTATTACTTCTCATACCTGAAAATGGGGTCTAAGATCTGAAAGACATCAGAGTGGATGAAGACAGACAAGGAGTGCTTCTGCAGAAGGTCAAGAAGCTTAATGTTTTAAGGTTAGGGCATCATAGTTGTATGTTAATCAGATAATATCTTTAACTATTGTGTCTTGAATCTATATGGCCAGTGGTTTTAAAAGGAGTTTATGGGTTGGAGAAATAAATAAATAAACTTATTTTCCCACTTTCAGAGAATACTTAACCCCAACGTTAGTTTGAAATGTCTTTTCATGAGAAAACTGGAGGAAGTACACTATAAATAAGACAGAACTTGATCTACTTGTAAGTGGAAACGAGCAACAGGATTGTTTTGGTATGTGAGGGCCCAGGAAGACCTGTTTGTGATGGTGAAAGTTGCCTAGTCCCAGGAATACAAATTCCCTGCCGTGATACCATTTTCTAGTCCCTGCTCAGTGTCTCTATGAGCCATGCAACTTGTATCACTGTGGTTCTCTGAGAACTGGTGAAGTGCTAGAAAAATGTGTTGCTAGCTATGGGCAGAATAATAAATTTCTCCATATAGCACAAAGAAAATGTGCAAAGGAATGTATCAGGAATGAACCAAATAATCTATGTAAATATTCAGTAAATATTCTGAATGTAACACAACAAATTGTAGCAGTTTCTTAAGAAATAAGCAGGGCAGGAACACCAATTCTGCAGGCTACTGCTGTCAGCTTAAAAAATCCAAGACAGCAGCTAGTATCTAAGCATGTGGCAAGCATGGCTACACACAAGGAGAGTTAATTTAGATACATCCATCATTAGTTATGTAAACAAAGACTAAATTGCACTGCAAGGAATAGACTGTAAGAGTGACAGGACATCTGATAGATTGCTTATTAATGTGAAACACTTTGCTAATTTCAGGTTTACTCGCCAAAATATTCATACTGCGTTTGAATGACATTGTTTATCTCTTTCAGATGATTTTACCATCAAGTGTCAGGTGTTAAGTATCATACCATGGAAAGAGAGAGGCTGGTTAAATGGCTAGCTTTCACATCAGTGGCTCCTTGTATGACTTTCGGCAAGTTATTTACTTCTACGCTCTTAATAACACCTGGGATGTTACAAGGATAAATATAGCAGTGACTTTGACACCCTGAGAAGTTGCGGTATTGAACATCATGTCAACAGCTTTGAATAAGGAGATTTAAATAGCCTTCCTTGGAAACCAGATTCTACTGGGAGAAGTAGGAATAGCAGTTGAATTTATCTGAGTGACAAGAATATGTATTTTTAGAGGAGCTCTCCCAGAGGGAAGCATAGCTGTGCCCTGAGTTGTGGGCAGCAAGAAATTAGCTGTACACAGCAGAAAAAGGAAAGAGGAGGACCGGATCTGTTACCAGAAAGCTACAAGAACAAAAACATGCCAAAATACAAACCAAACTAGCAAAAATACGAAGAGGTTTCAAGTAAACAAAAACTGTTCCCCCAGGTTCATTTGTACCAGTAGTAATTCTCAAGGCAAAGAAGGCACTGTCACCTCTGGAAGTGTTGTCATTTTGCTAAAAGAAAATGCAAGAGAGCTAAGGGTAACAGAAGTCTCTATGATTTCTAGTTATATCGGTATGGGTCTATTTGCTTTCTTGTACGAAAAGGACGGAACAGAGCATGATTAGGTCAAGCAACCTGGTACAAGAAAGAAAATGCTGAGGAGAAAATGATTTGGCAGGAAGAAGGCCCTTGAGGAAGCCAGATGGGGACAGGCCAGCAGGCATGTAGTTGTCCCAAATCAGCTGGTGGAAGGGCATCCTGGAGCTGGCATGGGGCTGAGGGGAGGCCCCACCAGCCCCTTGCACTAGCTGAAGTAGGAGAGAGCTCCTGGAGAGCAGGAATGGCTTGCGGTGCTGTACGACTCCTGCAGGACCAGTGAGTGGCTTGAGTCTCCAGGCCAGCCCACTTGATCCACAGCTATGGTAGCAGCTTAGATGGCTCTCTCAGCAACTGGCATCTCATTGAGGATTTACTCTAAGAATTAGGTTACCATTACATGACTATGAGCTCTAATTAAAAACAGAGAAAATTAGAAAAATAAACAGCCCTCACAGCTTGAAGATTTGAAGGCTACGAGCTCTAGATGATCTGACATCAGAAGGCCTGAAAGGGCTCCAAGATGTATTGCTTTAAAATCTTCTGAACTCATGACTTTGCAAGCTTAAGTTGAGATCTTAAATGTGCATGTCTAGCGATACCATTACCCCAGGGAGACAGTGAGGCAGGCAGCAGGACGGAGTCCAACACTCACATATTTGTCACAGCACATACAAGAGAGGCCAAGGTTTGCAGGCACAGCTGCCAAAATGCAGCAGAAGGCAGCCCAGGGCTGCCATGTCATGCCCTGCTTCAGTTTAATGGCAGCATCAACAGTGACAAAGGGCCCAAAGCTAGTCCAGAACAAAGTAGGAGATCTGGATGTTATTTATTAGTTTGCTTTAAAGCCTTCCCATGGAGGGAGGGAATTGGGAAATTATTTGCCTTTCAATGGATTTCATGAAATGAAAGTCAGTTCTTTATTATGAGAGCTTCTCCTGACAGAAATAAAAGGTGCAAAACAGGGAAGTCCAAAAAGCAACCCACATACCTGTAAGGATAGGCAGGACAGCAGTGAAAGCCATAGTCCTCCGCAGTGACAAGATGTGGAGAAGAGTTGTGGGAAGAGGACAACAGCTGCTTAGGAAGGGTAGGAGTAGTGAAAAGTCTTCTGACTTGATTATATTAACCTGCAATAATGGGGAATGGAAAGGAAAAGAAACCAGCAGCACCTGTTTACATGATCCCCAGGTAGGTTTAGGAAACCAGATATTTTCTCTTGAAAAATAAGAGCCCATGCTCATTTTAAAGTCTCCAAAAGTGCTAAGAGGTTGTATATGTGCCATCGCACTGTACTGAAATGCAGCAGTGTTTCAGCAAATGCTTTAGTGTTGTTTTAAGGGGAGCTTCTCCCTGTGTGTATAGCAGTAGCATCCATGCTCTTAAAAAATGTCAGAGCCTTTACCATTCTTCAGCAGGCCATGAGTTCCGAAAGTTTGTTTGAAGTCTCACTGTAAATTGTAGAATATCAGGGTGTTTTTTTTGGAATTGATGTTTTTTGTTTGTTTATTTTGGTCTTTTGTGTATGTGTGTTGTTGGTGTGGGTTTGTTTTTGTTTTTTATTTTTATAGTGAAAGAACAAAGTAAAACCTTCAGGGTTTGGACCTGCTGTCTCAAGGTTGAGCATAATAACTTATCTCTAAGCTTCCCTGGAAAGCCTGCTTCATTTTTGTTTTCCTGGTGTTAAAACAAATGTCTGAAGAATGGACAGCCAGTAACTTCATTTCAGAGTGGTCATTTGGTTGCTTCTTGAATTGGGCAGCTTGAGATGCTTGAAAACGCAGTGTGTCTCCCCCAGAGGATACATATACATCACATCTCTGATGTGTCTAAGCTCTCTTGGCCTATGGCCAGGAATATCCAGATTTCCTGACTCATGGCAATGTACCCTGTCTGATTGTACTTCATTAGCAGCAGCTCAAAAATCAGAACAGTATTATGCTCTTGCATAAGTTTTTCCAAGCAGTAAACAATAGCACCCTGCCACAAGCTTTATGACATTTATCTTGGAATTCAAGATCCAGAAGAAGCTGCAGCTTATTATTTTCTTTAATCACTACCCAAAAAGACTGCAAGATGTTATTTTTCAATAAGTATTTTCAGGATGGCTAAGTGTCTTATTAATTCAGTGTTCTGAAGAAAAATGCTACAGAAGCTACAATACGATAAGACTTTTTCTTTCAGCAGAGAAATATGTTTGTGATTTTCTATTACTGTATCAGTATTGTCATATCAGCACTTATACACTAAGACAGTGAGGGCAAATTTACGGATACGGAAGCTGAGAATAGTTAGTAGGACAAATTGCATTGTATAGGTACGGTAACTTACCTTTCAGTAAGTCCCATTCTCAATAGTTCTTCATTTGCATTTCAAGCTTTTTTTTGTTTTGTTTTGAACATTTTAAAAGCAGTAGAATTATCAACTGGCCAAAGTTAGGTTTGAAAATAAACAGTCCATGACTATTAACAGGGTTCATTAAAAGAAAACTCTGTCTGACTGTAAAATCTATTTGGAGCTACAATTGCTACACTCCCCTGCTTGTGGCATGATGCAGCTGCTCTTTCTTCAATATTTTTGCTGACAGCTACAGCTGACAGATAGCATTTCAGTTCACCCCAATATCAACTCTGTTTCAAGACTCCCTTACTTAGGTTGAAAATGCTGGCTTCCCTATGGCTTTACCTGCATCACAGCACAACTGTGTAACTACGAAGTTATTCATAGTGGTCATTTGTAATGAACCACATGTGCACTAAAAAATAGTTTCAGGGAGCAAGGTGCAGAGAGACCTGAGTGGGGTCGGGGGGGAGGGGAAGGGGAAGGAGAGCACAGCAATGAAGTAACTTATGCAGTCAGTCTCTAAAAGATTGCAGTTAAGAGTTTCATTTGTATTAAATATCAAAGGAGATGGATGTTTGGTGTTCACATGGTCAAAAGTGTCAGTGGATTTCCCAGCCTTAGGGCAGCTCCAGCCTGGGTGGGGGTATTGGGCAGGATTATGACTGCAGCCAGGTCATGTTCTGGGGCAGTGCAGGAGCCATACTGCAGTCCTGTTCTTTCCCTTGCTTCATCTCCCCTCCCACACTCTAAGAAAATATGTATGCTCTTGAATCTGTGAATAAAAATAATAATGCATAGATGGCTATGCAATATGTCAATTTGTTACCATTACATTAGTTGTTACCATATATATGTTTTGTTGTAGTAGTAGTTCTATTTGTTACCATGGTTTATAAATATGGCGAAGATATTTTCTCCATCTTAAGGCATAATGCCCTAGCAAACATACTTTGACTTCTTTGTTCACAAGTTTTTGTGTAGTACTCCCATCACTCAGTAATACCATGATTTGCACACAAAAGGAACTCTTCACAGATGTAACGCCTTTCCTCCCAGATACATAAAAAGAACATTTGAACATTTATTCTCATTGCAGTGCTCCCAGTTCTACCCCTGAGCACACAAAAATATAAGTGAGGGAAAGAAGTAAGTAGAGGGTAGGTTTGAGAAGCAGCCAGCAAGTAAGAAACCCAAAGAGAACTGTGGGAGGGAGACGTTGCTCAATTAGTCCTTCAAAAGATTCCCAGGAAATTTAATTATGATTAAGACAGTGCACATATCTGTACTTTTTGGACTGATGACTGAACCTAAAAATAAAACCAAGCAAATGCCTTGCTGTATTTTTTCAGGATTTGCAATGAGGCACATGAGTTTTTGTTCACAAATATTTCATCAGACAGCAAAATGCTGTTCTTCTTTTGGGGCTCTTCTAACAAAGTTTAAAGAACAGGAAGTCAAGTGGGAGTTTGGAACCATGAAAAAGCCAGCCATTTCCTGGGCCACATCTAAAGAAGCGTGGCCAGCAGGGTGAGGGAGGTGATTCTGCCCTTCTGCGCTGATGAGACCTCACCTGGAGTACTGCGTCCAGATGTGGAGTCTTCAGCACGGGAGAGACTTGGACTTTTTGGAGCGCGTCCAGAGGAGAGCCACAAAAATGATCCAAGGGATGGAGCACCTCTACAGGGACAGACTGAGAGAGCTGGGGCTGTTCAGCCTGGAGAAGGCTTTGGGGAGACCTGATAGTGGCCTGACAGTATGTAAAGGGGGGCTACAAGGAAGAAGGGGACAGAATCTTTAGCCGCGTCTGTGGTGATAGGACAAGGGGAAATGATTCCAAACTAAACGGGAGAGGTTTAGATTGGATATAAGAAACCGCTTTTTGCAGTAAAGGTGATGAAGCACCGAAACAGGTTGCCCAGAGAGGTGGTGGAAGCCCCGTCCCTGGAGACATTCAAGGTCAGGCTGGATGGGGGCTCTGAGCACCCTGATCTAGCTGTAGGTGTCCCTGTACTTTGCAGGAGAGTTGGACTAGGTGGCCTTTCAAGGTCACTTCCAACTCAAATGATTCTATAATTCTATGAAAAAAAAAAAAGAGAACAACCCACAAAGGAAAAAGTTAGGGTAATTACTATGAGATATGGATTAAAACCAATTTTCCACGTACCAGGAAAAGATTTCAAATTGCAAAGTATTCTGGGATGACAGCTTCATTCTAAGCATGAAACATTTTTCTGCTTGGTATCAAATACTTAAATATTTACTGAAGCAAAAGCTGGCACTTGGGGAGACTCAAAGCTATATGCAAAATCATAGAGTCTTTGTTACTCCCTGTGACCCAGAATTCAGTCATGTCTAATACTTGGTTTGAAGCATGTATGCAATTTGAACAGTTTTGTTTTTCTTTTCAGTATAGTAAGAACAGTATTTGGACTTAAAAGGAAATTGGGACTAGTGAAGAAAGATGTCAGAGAAACAATTTTCTCGTATTTCTGCCTTACTCTGATATTGCCTCTGGCTTCTTGTGACTTTAGTATGGGGGGAAAAAAAGAACAAAAATAGTAAAATGACCTGTTCCTGCATTTATGTTTCATGCTTTTAGGTGGAATGAGTTTTTAACTAAAAGATATACCAGCATCATTTCAGCTGCAGACTCTAACCAGGCTATCTGCTTCTAGTCCCCAGGTAGTGAGAATTCCCAGCTTTTTTCTACGCCATGAGAAATGACTCAGTGCTGGAAAATTTGGGGATTAATGTCATACTTCCATTTTGCTCCACAGATAAAAGAAGTACAAAGGCATCACTGAAAAAAATATCTACCAATACAAATAAATACAAGAGAGCAACAAACTTATATTTTCTGAGCTACTGTGATCCAGTGGAGTTATTAGACTATGTTGCTCTTGACAGTCTAGGAAACACCTGGTGTTGTATTTAGTTTGGGTTTATTATAAATCTCTTTGGTGCAGTTCTTTTTTCCATAGGCCTCCCAAGGGTGGCAAAATTATTCCATCATGCAGTTCTGCCATTGCAACAGAATCTTTTGAACTCTAACTGAAGAGTAGTGTTGCATCTATGCAAGCCATATAATCAAAACAGTTTCTTTATGGAGAGAAAGCCTGCCTCGAACAGCTTGCATCAAAACTTTGTACTGTAATAGGTCAGAATTCCCAAGGACATCACAGAGAAGTCTGGCAGTGTCAGACAGGTTCTTCTTAAAATGCTGCCATAGAGCATTACAGTCAGGAAAACACAAATTGAAGATGTTATGTTGTTTTTAATATATTTTTGGAGTGTTGCCAAAATTGGTCATTTGCAGATCAAATACAGAAAAAAAATCAGTAAGCTCGGCTGCAATTGTTATAAGGAATATTTAGACAGTTCTGAGGGCATCTTTGAGAGCACACTGTGTATGTCAGCTCACCAGTCTCCAAAACCTCTCTTTTTTTCATGTCCTCTCTAAGAAATGATGAAATCCTCTAAGAATAAGATAGTGAACAGCCACTGCTTCTGATGTTTCATTTACAAACAAAAAAATACAAAAAATACAAATCATTTCAATAAAAACTGTGCATTTATTTTTATCTTTTAAAATAGTTCTATTTGAACACAGAAGGAAGGGAATGGATTTGTTGATGAACGTAGATATGTTCTCAGTCTCTTAATTCTAGCAAGAGAATGTTGATATGTCTAGCTGATATGTCAACTGCTTCAGTTGCTTTCTCTTAAATTTTCTTTTTGAGTCTTTCCTTAAAGTCATGGGAAAACTGGGAAAAATTAGAATGTTCCATCCAAATGTTTCTGTGAGGCTAGAACAGATTTCTCTGAATTAGAAAATAATCTGAAACTCCGCTAAACGAGGCATTTAAAGGATTCCTGTTGGTCTCAGTTTTGTTATCATATTAGCAAAATATAGCTAATCAACTGTGAAGTAGCAAGAGATGAAAATTGGAAGAATTAGTGGGAGCAAATATTAAACTATTTTAAAAGCCAGGTATGACAATTGACTTGCAAACATGATGTTAAGCTGGAACACAGAAGGGAAGACATACTACAGACTGAGCTGATAACTAGATCTCTATCTAAGTTTGCCTGACAATTTTCATTAAAATACCTAATACTGTATGAAACACAGTTGCTTACAGCTTTGCCAAACTTCAGTTGTTCAGGCTGGACTTCTGGCTGAGTCTGAATTGTTTTTGGAAGTTCCAACTAGAATGCCTCAAGCATTTCCAAGAATGAGAAGAGAAAAAAAAAAAAGTTGTTTGCCCATGCAAAAACAATCCCATAACCATTTTGCTGAAGAGTTTTAGTATCTCCATATTCCAGAGAGATCTACTGAAGCTGGGAAAGTGCTCAATGGCAGAAAACCGACTTCTGCCATCCCTGTAAAAATTATGCCAAGCTAAAAGCCACTGTAAAAATTATTTCACTAAGGTCACCTGATAGGAATTGGTAGCTAAATTCTCAGAGTAGTCTATGTATGCTCATGCTGTCCCAGTTCCTCGCATCTCACCTGCAGCTGCCCTGTGCACACCTCATTCCCAGCAAGCACCCCCAACTCAGGCTTGCAGGGTCAAGCCGTGCTCTTCCCACCATTACTTCTTCATCTGATGCCACAGTGCAAATACTGAGGTGATGGATTTTGATTCTTCTGTTTCAACCATTCTTCTTGTGGTATAGTGGGGAAAAGTGTGAACAGCATGATTACCCTTGCCTCTGAGAAGGGAAAATGGGGAGGAATAGCACTGTGACAAGCCATCGTATAACATTGTGTACCTGTCAGCTGGGATTTCTTTGTTGTTGATAGGCATCATCTCTCACCTGTGTCATGAGACAGAAACACTCTTTGGGAAGGCAGAGGGTGGCCAACAGCCACATTGACATTTTGCCAGTTCAAATAGACTTTTATTAGCAATTTATCTGGATCTCCAGCTGACTCATTCAGAATCAACATTATCTCAGTTCGCGTCTCTCTCTGTGGTCTGAGCTTTGTCATTGCTCTCTTTGGTATTCACCACTGCCCGCTGAGCTGGACAGCCCTCTGGTTCTCAACATATGCCTCGGCTTACCTCCAGCTGTGAGCTTTTGAAATGTTCTTCTTCGTTCTTTCTTCACCAGATGCAGTATCTCAGAGCCCTACACCACCCATCTGCATGACACCACACTCCCTTGCAAAGCTATCTTCTCAATTCTGTCCTTTGGATGTGGGCACAGGGCATGCTCCTGAGGCAATTTCCTCAGCCTGTTTCACTTCTGTAGCATACGTAGCAGCTATGGCAGCTGCTATTCCCATATTTTTGCCATGCTCACTGTCTTCTCTCTGCTGAATTCCCCCTCAGGAATTCATTGCATCTGACTGTACCATCTGTCTGAATACTTTTCATTTGCTTGCCCCCCCCTCTCAAAAAACTGGGCTTTGCAATTATGTTGCAGTTTTGTAGAGCAGCAACATGCATTTCAACTGTTCACAATTGTATCCTTGTTTGAAAGCAATGCCGTAATGGCCATTCAGAAACTGTTAAGAGTTTATGAGTGACACTGGTTATGTCTGCTCTAAGGACATTAGACAATGCCAGGGCCAGTTCTCTGACCCTGAGAGCAGTTAACACTGCCTGCTCATACCTGTGTTATTAAACCCACTCGGCCTTCGGAGTGAGTTGGCTATGTCCAGTCTGCCAGCCACTGGCTAGGCTGGTCCTCAGAACCATAGCCTGATTCCAGAACCATTCCAGGAAGACTGCTAGTTGTCTGTGCCAAAATGTTGCCCTAGTCCTGTCACTGTTTAACCTACTACTTTAGACCTAATCCTCATGCTGTGCTCATCTGAATGCACTGGGTGCCTGGGATCGCTTGAACAATCAAATGAAATCTTGTCTGCGTTATAAGCAAATATTTTATTTTTATTGAATAAGGCTTCTCTGAGATCACAGATAGGACGACTGCTTTCCAAGAATATTTTGAACTTCCAAGAGTGGAAAATTCTAACATTGGAAAAAAATTTGTGGCACATGTTTAAATTGATTTTTTTTTTAGTTGGTTTAGGCATTATTTCAGTATCTCCTCTGAATGCACCTTTGCTTTTTGCTGGTCTTCTTCAAATGTCTGTTTCTTTGTTCTTCCATTAGATGAGTTTAAAAAAAAAAAAAAAAACACTCAATTTTAATTAAGCTTAGGGACAAATGTTTCTTCCTGAACTATTGTTTTTGATGACCATACCAGATGATACTTTGATCTGATGAGATGAAGCCAGTAACACTCAATTGGGTCTTCTAAGTTCCTTGTGGACAAATAGTGCTTAGAGCTAGAGGCATGGCTGTGCATGGAATTTCACAGGACTGGCTTTATCTCCTTTTTTACAAGAAACATGCAAGCAGGGAAAAAAAATGCTAGCAAAAATGCTTATTTTAACCATATGTGATTTTGGAGGACTGACTTTTATTGAACTGCACTTCAATGAGTACCATAAAAAACTCACACAGGCAATTCTAAGCTCTGTCAGAGAAGAGAATAATAATAATTCATTGATTCATCAAAGGCTAAACTGGAAACAGCCAAGAAGCCAACCAGAAACTCAAGTAACCAGTTTGTACCATTGGCTCCAGCAGGAGGGAGCATAAAGCTTTAGGGGATGGGTATCAAGCTCTAGGGAGCTTTCTGTGTTGTTACATGCAGGAGTAACATTAGGGTTACATTAGGATGTGCAGGAACTCATAAGGATTTGATGCTGGCTGAATCCCTTACCCTTCTCCCCAGTGAAAGGACAATGACAGTGCCTTAGAGCCTCCAAAAGACCACCTCTTTCCTTGCATGTTTCCAATGCCCCATGTACAATGCACATTTCCTTAATATTAGAAATGAATATGTCACAATTTTAAGTCAAACCGAAAGGACTTATATCTGCCAACATCCTTGTTCAAGATCCTTCTCCAAGAGCTGATGAAATCATCTGACATTAAGCAGAGCAGAGCCTGTATTCTTTGCAGAGCTTTAAGTGATGCATATTTTACAAACTCTGCCATGAGAAAGGGATTCTTGAGCAAAACAGCTAAGTGAAAGAAGTGATAATTTTAAAACTACACTTACGTGGAATTTTAGCTGCGACATACACTGTGAACTTTGCTAATGACGTCAGAGACCATTCTGCAATTAAGCAATTCAATACACTGTTAAATTGTAGCTTGGCAAATGTGGCCTATGTTTCCAGGACTTTTATCTTAAATAGTCTTTCTGGCTTAACAAAGGTTTGGATACAGATTTTTTATAAAATGACAACTCCAGCACCCATTCAGCTGAAAAGTATCTGAGGAGCGATTGTTACATAAACAAACATAACTCTCTAAATGTATGTAAGATGAAGATCCTTGTTGTTCAAGACACTCACCTTTAATTTTAGGTGCTTGAGGATTACTGAAAGCTTAAAGATGTTACTGAAAAGAGTGCTGTGACATCTGAGCCGCGGCATGCAACTCATTTGCAGTGACAAACAATGCTCTCTCCCCTCCTTTCTGTCCGTGGGAACAGTTGATTTTGGATTTAATTTAAGGGAGAGGCAAGTGCTTTTGAGATAACGTTTTGCAGTTCCCTACTGCTCTGTTCTTATTTTCGGGCCCATTAAATACTGTTTTGCAAGAACAGCTTTCTCATCTGAACTTCCCAGTAATGACAAGAAATGTTTGTGGTTTAAGGCTAACATGAGCCAGTTCCAGAGCACCTGCCAGGAGATACAAATTTGTGTACCTCAGCTGAGGATGCAATTAGCTTATGTTGTTGCAGAGTATGAATTACAGTTTTTATTCTAAAAGAGAAAGTCTTTTGCATTCAGACAGTAAAGGAAACGCAGCATTTACATTCAAACAGTTCAATGAAAGCATCCTTGGTGAGTTAACAGTAGGTATTTCATGTCAGAACTACAGTGGGATAAATAAGCCTTCTTTCAAGGGTCTCAGCCAAGCCATAGTAATTTAAATAGCTGGGCATCAAGTTTTCAGTTTTGGTGCCATGTTCTGTCATAAGCAGTCAGATGAAAATGGAGAACTTTACTAACTTAGCAGTAAGCCACTGACTAATTTTCCCAAGGTAAGATCTCAGCCTTGCACTCTCTCTTGGCCAGCCCCTATAATTCAGTGAACTGCATAGTTTGTGGCAGCTGTGCCCTGGAAAAACAGACAAATACACAAACACACAAACCAGAGGCCAAAAGCAGATAGCCAGGGACAGCAATACAGGGCAGGGATGTGAAACTTCCTCTGAGCACTCTCCCTGCCTTCAGCTAATTTCAGCTTTAGAGATTGATTGTCGCTGATAGGTTTTATCTGATAACAACAGTGAGTATTTCTCCCAAGTACAAGGGCTGCTCTGAAAGTAACACCTCCTGTTTTATTATGTTGACCCAAGACAGCAGAGGTGGATGTTGGTGGTATGGCAGTAGAGGTTGAACCTTCCCACCAATATTCCATTAGATTTTGTTGCTGTGTGACAAATGGCAGCAGAGGGGCACTCTGACACAATGGCGTCTGACATGGANGGCATAAGGAGCTGGGAACTGGGAGGGGACAGGACCAGGGCAGCTGACCCAAATTGACCAAAGAGCTATTCCATACCATATAACATCATGTGATTGGTTTGTTGGGTTTCTGGGTGCTCTTCGTTACGGAAGGGGCTAGCCGGGAGGAAAGGTGGCCACTGGCTGTGAGCCCTTGCTCTGCGTATCCTCTTTGTATATATATATATATATACTGTTATTTCTTTTGTTCTCTTTACTATTTTAGTAAATAGCATTTATCTCAACCCATGCATTTTACTGCATATCTCTCTACTTCTCTCCCCCGTCCCATTTGGGGAGGGGGGAGGGTGAGTGAATAACTGTGTGGCACTTAGCTCTCTGCTGAGTCAAACCGTGACAGTTGCTTTTTTAGAACTATGTTAGTGTATTTATTACAAAATAGTTGAAAAGAGATTGAGCATTATGCTTTACATTGATAGATGACAGTGAGTTATGTTACTTATGGTGTGAGAGGAAGAAATCAAGAATTAGCAGTCTGATGGCAAATACATTTCAGCAAACCAAAGTAGTACATTTTGAAACAGCCTTCTGAAAGCCCATCAGTCTCCATCTATTTATGGCCAGTTTGTTCCTGAAAGAGTTCGAAGCACATGGACACTTTTTATTCAAATCAGGCAGTACTGTTCCTCAAGACAAAAGTAGCATCTTAAAGAGGAAACAAGATTGTTGAGATGTATCTACATCATCTGCAATGCTAAGGTACATGGGGAACTTGAAAAATGCATATCCCTTCTGATTGTATCATTAAAAACATAGAATGGGAATAGAGACAGGTGCTATGATGAAGTTCACTGTAAGGGTCAAAAATGAAACCAGTTGCTTAGCTGAGAGAAAAAGGTGTAAAGGAAGCATGGAGGCAGGGATGTTGAATAAGGGGAAGATGGAGAAGATGGATAGGTGCTCTTTCATAATGTGTAAGTGAACGTACGCATGGTAAAAGCAAAGGCAACAAAATTAAAATAAAAAAAAAACACGAAGACGTGGACAAAAACATACATAAGTGGGTACTTGCTTTTCAGCATGCTTGATTAAAACCAGAAGCTTAGTATGCACGCAAAGAAATTTTTATATAAGATAGAGAAATATGCTGAAGGTCAATAATTCAAATCCTAAGCTATCCGTTAACTAACTGATGACAATGGAGAGATGTTTTCCATTCTACTGGATCCTTTCTTTCTGAGTATCTCATGCTGAATCTGAAGAGCTGAAATTAGCATTTTTCACAAGAAAATGGTGAGAGTTTTTTTCTTGTACTTTCTGTGAGAACTGGTAGTAACAAAAACATCAAAACTGTTACTAGGTATATGAAGCCACCCTAGGTGGCAGTAGGGTGAGTGAGATTAAGATACACAAAATCTTATAGTAATGTTTTGGGCATCTTCATAGCAAAATTTGCCTTCCCTGCACTAATACACTTTATATGCAGATAGCATGTTGGTGATTCCTCTCAATATTTCATGTCGGAGCTACAAGAAAGGGAAAATATGCATGGCTCCATTGTGGCCATGATTTTGTTCCATTCTGGGGTGTGGGGCGTGTGTGTGTGCACTGAGGAAAAGGTACCTTTGGTTTTATGTATAAATGCTATTGCCTTTGGTGAAAGTAGATTTTTTCCATACTTTTTTTTTTTAACAAAGAAGTTCTCTGCTCTGTTCATGTGTTTCTGCTTCAAGCTCAACATGAGCTATCTTTTAAGCATAAGAAAACTGAAGTTCTGTACAGTTTCTCCAAAAACAGACAGCTCTCTTTTTAACAAAATGTTTTTCCTCTCACATATACAACCCATGCTATGACCAAAGTAAATGAGAAACAATCATAATTCTGTTCCTTTGACTATATCTTTTGGATGCTCTCCAACGTAAAACATATTAGCACAGAAATGTACTTGTCCTTAATTAATTTATGGCTTACAGCAAAATACCAGAAATAACAGTTGAACTTCAGATGCAAAGGTTTTTAAGTCATGGATAAAATATTGTAATAAATGTTAAATAATGCTGGAAGACAAATAAAACTAATCATCAATAATCTGAGGAATTTCACTGCCGAAGAACTGAATGTAAAAGATGTTTATTTCGTAGAACATTTAGATTGTATTAAGTTTTACCTCTACCCTGAACAAAAACACGTAGTAAACTGAACTGTTTTGGAGATGCTGTTTTGTTGGATTTGGTTTTGTTTTGTTGTTGTTTTAAATAGCTTGAAGCATGTAAAATATGCAGTAATATGTTTTGAAATATGCATGGTAGAAGGTTACAGAATCTGCATTATGTTCTATGGTTTTAAACAGGAACACAGGAGTGAAAAGAGTCTAATGGGCCATCACATTTATTCTCCTAATATTGCAGAAATCACACTTTGTGAATCCCCTTCATAAGATAGCAAGTTTCACTGGTTACAATTTTTGCTGCTGTTACTCCAATTGGAAAATTGTTCCCAAATCTCACTGCTCTAAGTGAGAACCTGTTTCTAGTTTCTAGCATAGACTAAATGCTGGCCAATCTGTGCCAATGGGTTCCCTTGCCAACACTAGCATGTAGTTTAAATGGCTCTTCTATCTCCCTGATGTTTCTCTCCCTGATATATTTATAGACAGCAACTGGATCCCTTAACAGCCTTTATTTTGCGAGGCTAAACAAGCCAAGCTCTTCATTCTCTCTTCTCATATGATAGGTTCCCTATTCCCTAATCACCATAGAAGTCCATCTTTGTACCTGAACAAGTCTGAGGTAATGTGCTACAAATGACAAAGTACAAGTCTTGTATAATGGCATAATAAAAGAACCCATGGCAAACAGAGCAGTAATTTCATGCTTGCAAGGATGTGCAGTGCCAAATATTTAGGAGATTGAGTAAAGGTTTTGAAATCTTCTAAGCAGATCTTTATTAGAAAGAATGCTTTTTTTTTTTTTCCCTAAGCAGTTGATTGAAATTGCAGTATCAAAGGTTTTAGGGTTTTAATTGAAAGCTGGGAAATCAATGAAAATCATTATTTGGATCAGAGTTTCAGCCAGCTCAGTGTGCAGCTGATTAAATTTGTGACAGCAATCACTGAAGAAAGGGGAGATTTTTAAAGTTTGTTTGACAGTAATAACTGTGAAAACTCCTGTGAACATTATCTAGTATGTGATATATCTTTTCTGGAGAAGCCACAGTTTCATTCACATGTTGTCTTTAAAAAATTTCAGTGGAAGAATTCAGGGGGTTCTTTGGAGTGAGTTCTTTAGAGTGTGGTCCTTGTCAGACAACGGAAAGCAAAGAGACTATGGGGACGACTGAAGCCACCGCCTCCAAGGATGGTAGAGAAAAGGATATTTGATCACATCCAATATCTCCTGGTCTCTTGTGCTACAGCTTCTAGGAAATCTTCAGGAAACTCCTGACTCCCAGCTGTCAAGGCTGTGAAAGCTATCTTTTTTGCTTGTTTTGTTTTAAATCCTTACTGAATCAGTGGTTTCATCAAGTCTTACAGGGAGCTTCACACTGAAACTGCTGTGCCTGCCATGCCAGAGCTTGGGACCATGGTGGCTAGTGTGTAAGATGCCTCTGTTTGTTTGGAGGAGAAGCTTTTTTTACTGGAAATCCTTCTTTTTTTTTTTTTTTTTTCCTACAAGAATTAACAGACTAACTTCCAGTAGAATAAGGGAAAAAAAGGGCTTTCCAATGCACTGCAGGAAAAGCCAGTTTAAGCTGGTACACATATGCAAAGATCAATGAAAATGAAATACTTTTGCAAATATAACCAATTTCTTAATCGAGAGCAAAGGGGATTCCCAACTGCGGTTAGAAGCAATTCAGTACATAATTAAGGAAATGCATGTGGGGTACTGCATGGGTGGCTTCCCTCTGAGGCCCAAGGGCTGGGAGTGGTGGTACCAGACACCTCCCTGGGGACTGTGGACAGGCCAGGGCCAGGCTGTGGGGCTGTGGGTGGGCCTGGCTGGGCAGGGCCCGTGGCCAGGCAGAGTTGGGTGCAGGGAGCTGGATCCGGCCCTGCTGCCGCCTCACTGTGATATGGGCTGACAGCCCCAGGGCTGACGTGGGGTCTTGGGCTCTTAGACCCCTGGCAATAAATTAAATGGAACTGCAATTGTAGAGAAAATTTCTGAGAGTAATGGGGTAAAATAAAGCCAGAGAATTCATACACATGTCCACATATGAGGCAAAATATCATCAGTATGATCTAGGAGGCAGCGGTAAGAAGGGAAATTTCATCAAAGCTCTTGTTAGAGTATCTTAGTTAACATGCCAAAGAAAATTTCAGCTTTCTTCCTGCTAAATTTAGTTCCTCAATCCATGGTGTACTGTGCTCCACCAATCACAGAATCATAGAAACACTAGGTTGGAAAGGACCTACAAGATCACCTAGTCCAACTGTTCTCCTACCACCAATACTTCCCACAGAACTACTAAACCATATCCTTTAGCACCTCATCCAGACGCTTCTTGAACACCACCAGGAATGGTGACCCCACTGCCTCCCTGGGCAGCCCGTTCCAGTGCCTGACCACTATTTCAGAGAAGAAGTTTTTCCTTAAGAAGTTTTTCCAAGGAGAAAGGGATATTGTAACTGAAAATGAAGAGCTGAGAGAGAGGGTTTCTCCAAAACAGATCTACAGAGAATCAATAGCTTCACAGTAGTGCTTTGAGAGCAACAATTAACCTGTTTACATTTATTCAGTTAAATTGTAATGTCTACTCACCTCATATTTTGATGTTCTGCACTGATGCAGCTGATGCCTGAGATTAACACTCTCAGCTGGCGTTCAAAAACGGAGAAGGGACAGAGAAGCCCGAGAGACGTCCTGCTGTACAAGATGTAGGATGTAGCCCTGTTAAGTGAAAGATGCCAGAGGGGCAATATCTGCAAACAAAGCTGCTGTTCAGTGGATGGTTAAGGGTAGTTTTGGTGTGCTTGTGTGAGCATTGTGGGTGAAATCCTTCCTGAACGGCAGGAAATATTTTACTATGCAGATGACAGAGCACTGGCACAGGCTGCCCAGAGAGACTGTGGAGTCTTCTCCTTGGAGATCCTCAAAAGCTGCCTGGACGTGGTCCTGGGCATCTTGCTCTGGATGCACCTGCTTCAGCAGGGGTTGGACCAGGTGACCTCCAGAGGTCCCTGCCAACCTCCACCACTATGTTTCTGTGATTCAGTGAAATACCAGCTCTGTTCAAGTCAGTGGCAGAATCCCATGGGCTTTTCAGTAACAGTTTTGCGTAGCACAGAGTGCTTTAATTGAAAGATGGTGATATTCAGCCTGTTTGTTTTAGCCACTATATTTACTTGGCGTCACTTAGTTAAAATGGGGAATAAGTCACGTGTAGCCATAAATATTATCTGAAGGTATTTTAAAATTTAATAAATAAAAATGTTTTCCAGAGTAATTTTAAACATCTGCCTTATCCTGGTGCTTGGTAAAACCTCAAAGGATCTGAATGGCTTCAGTCCTAACTGTTCTGCAATGTCTCCTCTTGGGAAGATTTAGGAGTAGCTACTACACTTGCAAGATGACTTTAAAACTGTATGTTGTGTTGACAAAGTACTTTTAAGGGCCCATTTTTAAACTGTTTCCTGTGAACAAGGTTTTTGAAAACCCTGAACCAAGCCACTTTTTGTGTATTCAGTACATCAGATTTTTATCTCATTTTAGGCTAATTAAAATTCAGAGTGATATTGTAGACTCAGACGAGTCAAGGTATGTTAAGTCAGAATTTGGCCCATTATACCTTGGTCCACCCTTTTTGTAATTTTAATAATTAGGATGAGATGATTGACAGAAACTGTTCTTTATTTCTTATAATTTGTGAATTGCACTAAAATTAAGATATTCACTATCAGAACATGCCTCACTTTCTTTTATCATCTCTAGATAGTTGCATGCTAACATTTAAAGACGATAATCTTGCTGCTTCCTGTTTTTGAATTAATGAGAAAATTCTCAGTGAGTCTTTTGATAGATGAAAAAAATTAATTATTTTCTGTAAATCCCATGTGCCTCCTTCAAATTATCTGCAAATTGCCTCTTATAAACTGTCATGTCAGATGTGATTCAGAGCTTGTGAGTATAACGGTGGGGTAACCTGAATCCTTGTGCTTATAGGAAATGTTTTCTATGATAAGTAAATAAATAGTTGATCAACTTTCTCTCAAAACCAGCTGTTCAAGACTGATGTTTCCAAAACAAATTTTCGAGAAAATGTAATATTTATCAATGAAATAATCTATAAAGCTGAGTTTAACTGAAGAGGTTTGCACCACTTTAACTGTGATTGCAGCTGGTTGAGACTTCTTTCTTGTGTCTATTCTTGCATCCACTTCATCATGTTTTGTCATGTCAGAAGAGGGTTAAAAGCCATCTGCAAATACCAAGCTGGTATTTACTATTTTGCAAGAATTCATGTGCAGTTTGTTGAGAAATAATGAGGAAATGTGCCATGTGCTGTTCTATCTGCTTTAAACTTAGACACCATAGCAGTCCTGCTTTATTCCTGAAGTGTTAATGCCCCCAGTATGGCTACACTGTTATTAGGAGGACTACGTAAATGATTTAAATAGCACTCAGTCTGTAGCAGTGAACAAATGGTTACCTTTTTCTTTAAAAAGAGAACTTTAGAGAACACTGTGTTCTCTTTGACCAAATGTTTTGTCAAAGGAAGGAGCTCCATCATCTCTGTGCCCTCAGAAGCTCTCTGGCACCACAGCCCAGCCTCCGAGCCTGCCTGGACACCCCACCGCTCAGATCCACTAGCTCTGATCTTTCCATGCTAACTGTCTGTGAAGTGGCTTTAACCTACCAAACTTTGGTTGTAAAATAACTGCACTGCACGTTTGAGAAGGTCAGGGCAATATTCAAGGAATATTCAAGGTGGATGCAAATTCTGCTCGCTTATGCGTACTAATCAAATAAGGAATGAGCTTCTATCAATCTGAGATCTTACCTTCCTCCAGCGCGGTGACTCTGTTCCCTGTATGCCCTCCAATATCCCAATTTCCCCCCATGTCTACTATACCTCCTTGGTTTTTGGAGCTGTTGCCATGTCCCCAGCCTTTATTTGCCTTGCAAGCCGTGCAAGAAACTGGTCTGCAGCTCCTGCTGTGCTGCCAATTGCCAAGCTTGGCCAGCCAAGGCAGTCATGCATTCCCTCTGAGCAACTAGAAATGTGCAGACTGTGTGCAGTGAGACTACAGGATGGGCTGAGCAAGACAGGGTACTTCTCTGTGGTCATTTCATCTTTGCATTGAATTGCGTTGCACGTATTCTGCAGAACTAGTCTACACAGTGAGGAACCTAACATATTTCCTACCACTTTTTTCCTTCACGCTTTATAGTTGCTCTCTTTTGGATGGAGAGTTTTACTTGGTATTGATTGCTAAACTAGAGCAGAAAGCTGCAGCCTGTGGCACCAGCTCTCAGGTGGCAGCGCTGCCTCCACTGGTATTTCTGTATTGTATCTCCAGGTGCGTCACCTGGTGTATTCTGGATTCTTTAGGTTGCTGTGCACTGGCTTTGCAGACACATGGATAAAGTCAATGAGAATCTTTAAATTATATATATATATATATACGTATATCTTTAAGCCATTCTAAATCTGGAAGCCTGTGTTTTCCATATGGCCTGCTGGCCAACAGGCTGAGCAAGCAAAAGATGCTGCTTCTCCATTTTGTCATCATGTGCAGCCCCTGAGCCTTATCTTTTCTCCAGGGAGCAGCAGGGACCCCAGTCAGCCCCAGGTGGGAGCAGCAGAACGATGGCACAGGGACAACTCCATCCTCGACCCCCTCCTTCTCTCTGCGGACCTAGATTCTAGTGAAGTCCCTGCTCTGGAGGCATCCCTCGACCCAGGTACTGCTGCACACCACAGGCTATCCGGCCACCACCTTGAGCCTGCTCCTGAACAAGTAACGTTCAGGAGTTGCTGTTGCAATAGCATGGCTGTAAGGCAACTCTTGAGTTTCCTGCAGGTGTCAGCTCCAGGAGGTAAACAAACTAGCTTATGTCATCTGCTGCCTTTCAGAGGCTCATCTGAACTGCAGGGCTATCAAAATCCTCAGGGACTGAGGATTACCAAGCAAATCTGAATGTGCATTATTTTCCCTCGAATTTTAGGTGTAATGAGATAACAAGAATCCTGAGTTCAGGAGTTAGCGTAAGGATGAACACTTCAGCAGGCACTGCAGACTCTAATGACCACATTGGGTATCTCAGTATTGTTTGGGATTTTGCCTGTCTTATAAAAGTCCTGTTGCTAGAACCGCATCAGTTATACACTAATCTGTATTTCCAGTTATAAAATATTTTGTGGTACTGGAATGTACCTTGAAATTGTGAACCTCGCTCTAAAAGTGGTTTTATAAAAATCTCATAACTTTAATCCCAATATCGTATCATATATTGAAATGTCTGACTCATCTGGAAAGATTGCAATTGTTTATATTAATTATGGCCTGAGAAGATCTATCTTAACAGTCAGAAAGCAACTCCAATTGTAGTCAAAGATTGCAAACACAGTCTTCCTGGAACTGAAAATTGCACATTGTGCAATTTTTATGGCTTGTATAGCTTTTCTATTTTTAGTCGGTTGAAACTTGCAATAAATCATATAATCCTCCTTAAATTGTCATTCATAGTGCTAATTTCCATCAACATGAATTAAGTTTCTTTCTTAAATTTGTATAGTTACTACTTTACCTAACTGCATCACACAAACAAAGCTTTATTTTTCTCTGGTACAAAGTTGATGTGAATAGGAACTGTTAATGATGTGTTTCTAGTGAATAGATTTTTTTAACAAGACTAAAAAACCCCAGTATCTTCTTTTTCATTTGAAAATGTGCATGTGTTATGAAATCCAATAACTATTCCATTACTTAAACAAACCACTTATTTAATCCTCTCCCTCTTTAGGCTTTTGGAAAAATTTCTGTGATGTTCAGTAAAGCCTAATAAAATGCTACTTTTCAGCATTTTAGAAGATACAGTGGGAAGAACAATTCTGTTGTGGGTTTTGGTTTTTTTTTTTTCCTTTCTAGAAATACCTCTTCAAGGTACAAGAGATCATTAAGCGACAGGTATGCACACTGACTTCTCCAGCCTTGTTCTTGTTTACCTAAACAGGGATAGTGCCATGTAGTTGGCTGTCTGCAGAAAGCAAGTGCTAAGTGCACACTACTTCATACTGCAGCTGAGCTGAGCACTGGGGAGATGTGCCTGCTGCTGGCACACCAATCTGTGGCATAATACTAAGTTCTGGGCTCTGACAATATTTTTATTTATCCGTCACTTCTGAAATTCCTGCAACATGCATGTGAACAAAGACAGATAAGGAAAAGCTCTTATCCATGGGCTACGCATGGAGCATTAACATGAAAGAGATTGTAGTCAGAGCTCACCTAGACATTTGCATGAGGGATAGAAACCTGAGTGAGGTTTATTATTCTCACTGAGAATAAATTGTGGGAGTGGCAAAAAATGAGCATGTAAGAATACTTTGTTACGTCTTGTTTCTTAAGATAGCTGGAAGAGCACCTTAGTATGACAAGAGGTGAATTTCCATCCTCACAGGAGGAAAATGGGTTAATCTTCCTTTTCCCAAACTGTAGATGAGAAACTAAAAAGCATCACTAATATAATTTTGAGCAATTCAGACAGAAAAGGAAGGATTAGGCTTTTGATCGTAACCATCATTTACACATGGGAAGGCTGACATTTAGCTCTTGTGTAAGCCACACACGGTCTTTCTGCACATAATCAGTGGCATGTCAGATTGCATCTTCACTGCTTTTTAAAATCAACTCCTATCCTTAACAGCAGTTTGGGAAAGAGAGAATATTTTATTTGAGGATGTCCCAAGGTGTTTGAGAGGAGCCAGCAGTGTCTGCCTTCCTTGCAAGCTGCTGGCTTTTGCTGTCCTGGTTCACCCACTCTGGCAGTTGCGAATCTGTGCCTCCCAAAGCACTCTGCTGCCTGGGCTAGGGTCTGGCTCCCTCCCCACGCAGCCAGGATGGGATAGAGCCACTGCCACCACCAGCATTGCCTGCAGCATCTCCTTGCCAAGGCCACAGGTCCACCGCACAACGCCCGGGAGAAGCAGCCCAAAGTAGTTTCTCAGTCACCTATGCTTCCTTGAAGGCAGCTGAAAAATATTTAAGTAAACAAATAAGTAATGCTGAGACCTTACATAAGTGCTGGGAAAAATATTTTCTCAGACAGTTTTTCAGTAACTGAAGAGAAACAGTGATTTCTCTATGTAGGTCGCTCCAAAAGTAATGCCTCCTATTTATTTCCATGGAAACTACAACAAAGAGCACAATAACACTGTTTGATAGAGCACATTCTCAGCTACAAAATACTATTTTTCAACATAATCACCACTGTTAGCTGTGCATTTTCACCAGCAATGAACAAAAGCCTGCATGCCGCATGCGTAACAATCTGTACCAATGGAAGTGACCCACTGTTGCTGTCACCACTGCTGAAATGCACCACCACTACCTTACTGTGCTCACATCCACTGTTGGGTCTCCATCAGTGTTCAGCAAGCATTGGTGAATGTCAATAGACGCAATTTTTTCTTCATGGAGGAATTCAATTCCCCACCTTTGCTTCATCTGTACTTCCATGTCAGACGCCGTTGTGTCAGAGTGCCCCTCTGCTGCCATCTGTCACATGACAACAACATGGAATGGAATATAGGTAGGAAGGTTCAACCTCTACTGCCATACCACCAACATCCGCCTCTGATGTCATGGGCCAACATAATAAAATAGGAGGCATTACTTTCAGAGCAGTGATCGTTTATGCTACTTTCTTATGTGATTTCTTCCCTGACTTACCAGTTAGATCTGTATATGCCTCCCTTCAGCTTTTTTGGGTTACTTTTTACTATTTTTAATAAAGTCAAATCAATCTTTTTGATTTGCACTAAGAGACTCAATGGGGCTGTAATATTTAGAGACACCCGTGAGTTCCCCTCAGCAATACTGAGAACCAAATCACTTTTCTGTCATCCACCTCATAGGAAAGATGAGGTGGATAGAAAATGTTGTGGGTTTGTTTTTTTTTTCAGATTTACCATCATTGCCAAAACCGAGTCTCTGACGTATTTCACTCGTTCTAACTAAAAAAATAATTATCTAATATAGATCCATTTCTTTTTGCTGTTTCTGAAGTTACCTCATGGAAACAAGCACCAGCCACTGAGATTGTAACCTCAGTAACACGAGGTTGCCAGGGTTGGTTACAGCAGGGATCTGGGGGGACGGGAGCACAGTCCCTCAGCCTCTGTCCTCTCTTAGCTCCTGCCACCAAACACGCACTTTGTCAGATGCAGATAACGAGGTCCCAGGCACCTGCCACTGCCTCCTGCCCAGTAGTAAAACCAGCCTGCATGATGGTATGGTTACACATCCAGCTCCAGTTTATCAGTCAGGTAACTGCAGTGCCCAAGGTAAGGGCACAGCCTCTGTAGCAAATCAGAAGTGACTCTAAAGGGCAAAGCTGAGACCTCCCAGCGCTTCCCAGGGGCAGGATGCAGCATTGTCCTCAGCCAGGTTCTCTGCCAGGGAGGCTGGAGCTCCACTGTCCTCTGTGCTGCACTTTTTCTGTGGAAAGAAAGTCAGGGAATGCTTTCCCTGACAGACAGGAGCTACGACAGGCTTCAGCTGCGGCCACTGAGGCTGCGCAGCTGAGGATGAGGCCAGTCCTGGCGTCCTGACATAGCCTCAGAGAGCTCAGACTCCATTTCAGAGACATTGCAGATTGCAGATGAAACCTGAACTCCTAGTTCAGTCACACAAGTGAGATACTTAAAGCTGAACAGTGTGAATTTGTGCCAGTGCAAATGATTATATCTTCAGGCAGACTTGTAAAACACTCACTCCATTTGTAGGAGCTCCTTTTAATATCTTTCCATGGCTCTGAACTGAAATTACTTTCTAAGAAAAACAGCTAAGGACATTTTTTTTTTTTTTTACTCTAACCTAGTGGAAAAAAAGAAAATTCAGGCTTTTTTTTCCTTTTTCCTAGTTGCAGTGCGGCAAATGCAATTCACTTAGGTTTTATCTTTGTTGAAATTGGTTTTTAAGAAGTTTAGAGATTAAAGCAAGTTGAATCTGGCAGCAGGTAGTTTTAGTTTTGTTAGTGCGAGACCAGGCAGGGATACTTATGTGCCTCTTCCCCTTTCTTCCCCTGCTACTGAAGGCAGCAGCTATGCTGTGTTTCCAGCTTAGCCTGACTCTTTGCTGTGAACTAAAAAGCCAAATGAAGATTGGAGCAGATTGAGAGGATTTTCAAAAAAGACGAAACCCAGCTCAAACTGTAGATGCAATGTAACTATTTCACTTTATTCTTTTCAAATGGAGAAATTGTCTAGGGATTCCGAAACCAAGATATTAGAAGAGCCACCTAAGCATGGTCTTATAGGACAACTGTTGAAGCAGATGAGACTGTTTTCAATGCCCAGGTGAAGTATCTGAAGGTTTCTGTGTGGCTCCCTGTCAGCATGAGGCATTGGTATTATTTGAATCATTCAGACTGACATTTACTCCTTTACTCTTTTTTTGCCATGCGTTAAGTCAGTGGAAAGCTTGCGGGAATACAGGGAAATAATGACAGCACACTGGCACTGCCAGGAATGAAGTAAGACTCTCCATTTTACCTCTTTACAAATGGTAATGACAACTGAAGGCCAGGGCTTTCAATAATGCAGGAGCCACTGGAGCCTTGCAGTGCCAGCCCTTTTATCAGTGACATGTAACATAAAAGCTCAACTTGTGTGTCACCAAGCCCAGCAAAAGCCATGAGAAGCCTGATGAGAAGGGGGAATGTTGTGCAACCTCTCTCCTTCAGCTGCGGTGGCATAGTGACCCTTGTGAACTGCTGCACCGTGCGTCAGTACCAGCTTAAAAATACACCTCTAGCATAAGTAATACACTTATGTGTGCCTTGACCTAACTTGTTTAAAATGTTTTCTTTTCTCTTTTCCCACCATCCTCAGCTTATTTTCTCTGTGTTTCTCTCAGTATTTGTAGTGGGTTGCACTTTCCTTTTGCAGAGCGGAGTAGTTTTCCATTTCCTTTGTTTGTAAAGGAGCAGGCTGTGGAGGAGAGAAAAGGACAGACTGGATATTAAGCAGTGCCAGCACAAGAGCACAGATACTGGGAGGTGAATGTGTGCTTAAACAGTTGGAGTAGTCTCTGGCACGCTTTTGGCGGGGCCACTTAACACCCTCCTGAACCATTTGAGAGCATGTTTTGGGAGTCAGCACAGGCTAGGAGCTATTCCCAGTGGGCAGAATGGATGCAGCCAGCGTGTTATGGATGCTAAGAGGGCTTAAGGGCTTGAAGGATTTTCCAGGACAGCTGGCCTCACAGTTAGAGAGCAGCCCTGGCCATGGTTAATCTCCAGTATACATGTAGCCAGAGAATTCCTTTTTTCTTTTTTTTTTTTTCCAAGGGGAAAAATATCATTAAACTCAACAAAATTGATAGTGAAACCCATAGGCAGGTTTAGTGTCAGAGGGAATTTTTAACCCTGTTTTGAAACCAGTTAGACTTGACAGAGGAGAACCTTTTGTGAAATAGATCGCAGCTCTGTTTAATGAAGGGAGTTAAATTCACCTCTCACCAATAGATTCATGTGCAAGCTGGTACTCTATGTCTATCAACAACTGAAACTTCCCACAAAGGAGTCACTGAGAGAGTTTTGGAACTTGCTCCCTGCTTTGGTTGACAGCTGAAATTTGAGATGCTGCAGATGTGTTTTTTCACTGTTGTCTTTTGGAGACAATATTTGTAGAAGATACAGGTCCTCTGTACAATTTTTTTCTTTGCTGTAAAATCTGTGAGCATATCTACATCCTGGTTCTTTTTTGATTATTTTTATAAAACAAAAGAAATAAAAATGATTCAAAAGCAAAATATAGCTGCAGTTGTGCTCTGCAAATCACAGCTACTGAAAAGAAAACAGCATTCATGTCTGGTCAGCAAGAGACAGCAAAACTCTTCCCTGGACCCAAACCTTGAAGTTTGCTTTTGGGACACTTAGCTTTTTGTCTTCTCTCACATTTGGTAAAATCCAAGTTAATTTTGAAATAAAATATAATTTTGGAGTGAAAAGTTGAAATAAATTTTGTAAATAGTTTCCTCATTTCCTAAGAGCATTCCCTATTTGCCATGTGGTTTTGTCAAAACAATACATTTCTAGGTTAAAGTAGGACTGCAAGGACTGCAGACTGATTTTCCTTTCCATGCTGGGTTCCCTCAGTGGTAAATTGGTCCTATGTATTTTGGTTGGTCATTGTAAGGACAGAAAGAAGGGACTTGGGGATAAGAGCTGTGATGATTATCAGCTAGCTCCTGTCCAATAGTGCCTTCAGCAGTTTCTGACACCCTGGTAGCAGAAAATGCATTGTTATATTGTGACAGTGATCTTTAAAAACTACTTGAAAGAGATGTGGCATGGCTTATAAGTCCACAGTATATTTGATCTTGCAGGTTGTAAGCTTGGTTCCACTCTGTCAAAAAAACAGAAATGACTAATGCTTACCCAACACCAAAGACTACCCATTTGCAGGAGTGAAGAATCTTTGGTAGGCCAGCTAATCTGCATCACCTCTCTTACCATTTTCCAAGCATGTTCTGGCTGTCAAATGATAAAACAAATGTTTAGTGGGTTCAAACTGAAACTGATGGTGACACTGATAGCTTTATCTTCATGTGAAGTTCACAGCTTGATTTTTCAATCAAAATGGAATAACCAAAAGGGCTGAAAGCTGCGCAACAAGATGCAAGAATCAAACAGGGCACAGTCCTCATCCAGCCCTTGAGGAGTGGCCACATCTTGAGAGATGCTGAGCAACCTCAGACCCCATCAGCTGGGTGGAAGAAATGCAGCCCCAGCAAGCAGAGGCAATTTTGCTCCTCCAAAAGTCTGTCCTTTTCATTCAAATCAGGAGTAGTCTTGGACACAGGCTACTTCAGAAGGATGAAAATGGGCTGGGAGGAGGGATGAGTGGGAGCCAACCTCCAATCTCTTCCAACTCAGCTGGAACACACTAAAAAGACTGCACTACAGACACTGAGCACTTTTGCCACCTTGCTTGCTCCTTGCCAGTTCCTTTCAGCCACTCTGACAAATAAATACCTAAACCCTCATTGGACCCAGAGGCATGTTTGCCTAGTGGTGTCAGCTACTTGAGCTGTCTTCTCTATAATCCCTGTGCGTACCTTCTGACAGCTGGGAAGCACAGCAATCAAAACACAGGTAGAGTGATGTATAAAAGGTGTTGGATTTTCTTTTTGACTAAATGATGATCTAAGAGCGTATAATTCCTCATGCCTATTGTATCCAAAATGTCTTTCCAGATGAAGCCTGGGAAACATGAATTTCTGTGAAACAAGTTTATGTTACTATTTAGTTTGGTCAGCATGCATTACTCAAGCAAGAGTATTCCAGCTGAAACCACAAGTTTGTCTGAAAATGACAAAGTTAATGGAATTATACCAGCATAAACTCTGTTCTTTGTAAAGCTGTGCCGTAATTTAGCCAGAGAAGAGTTTATCTTGGAATTAAGAAAATTTGTGTTAAAGCAGTATAAATCTGCCTTAGTGATGACTGGGTTTCCTCTTAGCTTTGTGAAATTGTTTTCTACTTTCAAGTAGATTATACCTATTCATAATGGCACCTGAATATGGAATTTTCAGAAATCTTTTTCTTTTCTTCTTTCAAAACATTCGTGCTTACCCCTCTCATTTCTTTTTCGAAGTGATGGAACTATTATGAATGTAATCCTTGGTGAATATAATCCATGTGCTATTATGCTCCAGTGTTCTAAGAATCAATTTTAGAAGCTATAAAATAAATACTGATAAAGCAAAAAGCCTTTACATAATCTCATGCTGTACCTTAGTAAGTTTATCTGCTGTAACTTTGCTAATGTTCTACCCTATTTGTTAGCAGCATAAAAAGAACAGTTGAACAAAATAGATTAGGGAATAATGAGCTAACAGTGACCTGACAGAAGAAAATAATGTGTTCTGCGTCTAAAACGGTCACTGCATTTTGATCAGATGCTATTAACAGGGACAAATTCTCTTCCTTTCTCATAATCAAAGCTACTCAAATTTCTTCTGCCCATGCAACTCCATGTACTGTACTCAGAAATGAGGAAGGCACCGTGATACCATGCTGTCATGTGGCAGAGTCTCCATCCTGCGTGGACTCCCCAAGCAATGCCATGGTCTCTCCGCCTGTCCCAAGCACAGGCAGCTGGCAAGTGATCCTACTATGCAGGCAGCATCAGCAGGAAGGTGAATGAAAACATCTCATCCTCAGTGCACAAGGCTCAGCACGTGTGCTTGGGTGCTGCTCCTCACACCCACATGATAAGTGCTTTTCCAGCTCCAGAGGCAGACCACATGACAGGATGAAGGCAGCAGTGGTGTTGTGTAGTAGCCACAAGTCCTCTCTTAGTCTGTGTAAGAATTCGAGCCCTGTGGCTTGGTTATTCAGACTGTTCATTGAGTAGTGTATTGTCTTGTTTCACAGGATACCCATACCTCTGTGCCAGACTTCAGCACTGAGGGCAGCTAGCACATGCTTTCAAAAAATCACATGTATAATACTGCCAGAAGGAGCAGAGACCTTTCATTGTTTGCTTTTGCAGATGTTGTGATGTGTATGAGGACGAGAGTCTGTGGGAGGGTCAGAGAGAACAATGATTAGTGCTCGACTTGTGAAAGCTTAGAAATTCAGGAAACTCCAGAAGTGCTAAGGGTAGATATTTGTTCTGTTCTTCATTTTATTAGTCACTTGGTTTAAAGCTCTCCTCTGACCAGTATGACTGAAACAAACACTGGAGACAGCTGTGAGAGCAAACCAAGAATGAGGTCTGCATTCCCTTGGCACAGCATTGTTTGGCTGTTGAGAGCCTGGAGTCTGACACACGTCTGCTTCATGCAACACCGGAGACCAAAGGGGCAGCACTGCTCAGTGCAGGCCTCAGCCCTGGGCAGCCATCAGTCCCTGCTGCTCCTGTGGGTTCCCACTGGTACCTTGGTTCCCTTTTGTTTCTACAAATTGGTCAAAACAGAAGTAACGAACACTTGCAGAGTTCAGGAAAACTGCCTACCTGGTAATAATTTTAGCCAGTTTCAGGATGGTGTCTCTACATGTTTGTCATGTGAAGTTCACACTGCTGAGGCCACACAGCCTTTGTTCTGGCTATCTGGGTCCCCTGGGGCTAAAGCCATCTGTCCCCATATGAGGTGGCCCTTACTGAGGGCTTGTAAGACAACAAAATCAATTTGATGTCCTTATCTTCCTCTCTTCCTGAAGTCTGAGAAGGTGTTGTCTTTTTTGTTGTTGTGTTTTGTTGGTACCTACTGCTTGCAGATACAGACTGATATTATTTAAACATTTTTCGTGCTCCCCTCCCTATTTGTGGGATGTTCCAGATTTGCCAGGGTTGATTTGCTTTGATCTCCACTTGAAGCACATTTTAATTTATCTTTCACTTCTGACACTGCTCAGCAATCTCTAGACAGAGGTCTCTGCCACGTACCAGGCCCTTCTGCATCATGCTCTGCCCCACTCCAGCGCCTGTACAGATGCTGAAGGACACAGTTCCCCATCATACAGCTCCCAAAGCCACAGCTGAGAAACAATTCCAGTTTTGGCTCAGTAATAATCCAATTGCACTGACCCTACAATTCATTGTTAGTCTGTCAGAAACCCAACACTTTCATGTGATATCTTAATCAGCTAGATTTTCAACTGAACTCCAAACTACAAATTTGCGGCCAAGGGCAACAACCGTATAATGGCTGTAAACCAAAATTATTTATTTATTACAACATTATTATTATTATTATTTAAAGAGAAAGCAGCACAGAGCCAAAGTCATCATGTCCAGTTAGCAGGATGGACTGCACATTAAGTTCAAAGAACCTTTTTGCATTATCTGATTCTAATAGAACAAATAACAGAGCCTAATCTGACCCGTCATTTCAAGAGCTATAGGGAGAACAAATTGCCGTCGACGGGGGAAAAGTTTGGAACAGCAAGCAGCCTGTCCTCTCCTGACATCCTACTCAGCAAATTCCTCACAAATTTCCTCCCAATGTCAGTAAAACTAACATAAAGGTTATTTCATAAAATTTTATGTGGATTGCTAACTTGTGAAAACTGAAGGATCTATGCCCAAAACAACAATACAGACTCAAGTAAATAGTCATAGCATTTGTCTTTAATGCTTAAAGCTTAACAGACGAAGGGAGCAGAGGAAAGACTGAAGAGTTTCCTTGCCAAGTACCGATGCTGTGAGCACATATTGAAATGAGTAGCCAATAAATGCCGAAATGAAGGTGACTGATCATATAAAGCCTTCTTGTTTGACTGGAGACTGTTAGGAAAGATTTCCAATTAAATGTGCAATATGATGAAGGGTGGAAAAAAAACCAACAGAATTAAATGTTAAATGCTGAAGTCATTATAAATCATACCAGCTATTTATTCAGAGAACACAATACCTTTAGCAGATCAGGAATGCTGTAAGATCCATAGAGATGTGATCAGGGCAAACAGCGGGAGGACATTTGTTACCAGCATTAGACTGGCAGCATCCCCAGAACCAATTTTGGAAGCTGGGTGAAGCACCAAATAGGCAAAATTTTGGAGGTTTGATATTTGCACACCAAAATAATGTGCCATTTTTCTTGTTTATCACGATGCTATCAGAAATGTAGATGGATATCCAGAATGATAGTACTGGGCCCTCATTGCCAAATGCCGTAGTTCAGCCAAGATCACTGGTATGTTCTGGCTGCTTCACGCTGCTCTAATTAAAACTCAGTCTTACAGCTGCTTTTAGTTCCTAGAGCACTGTGGAACAGCTGGATCATGCCATTGACTTTGGCCCTCAAACGCCTTAGAAATTACTGTGTGACTATCAAAATTTTCTGTCATTATTTAGGCTTGAATTCACCTGCACCTTCGGCTTCAGCACACATCATCTCATTTGCCATTTCCTCATGAGCATGTTTACAAACCTGTAGTCTACTACTCAGTCTTTACAAAGCTTCATGAACTGCTATCTATCTCAGTTCCCACAGGGACAGGTGGATCAAAGTGGCTGTCCTGAGTTATGGTGTGACAGCATGACACTGGCTTTCACGTAGTCTAAGATGTCCAACTCAGTGCATCTGGTTGATCATGTTGTGCTTGAGGTGGATGCTGTGTCTCAACTAGTCATGAGTTAAATTTAAATTCACTTCTACACCTTTAGGCTGAGTCATCTTTCTGTGGAGAGATCACTAATGCAATGTGTTATTAAGCCGTGTAATGCAATAACCTGTTTTCCAGTGGAAAACGTGTAAAACAGACTTGCAATATTTATTCTTAAAACATGTAGTATGTTCTAGACCCACGAGGCCATTCACTGTAAGCTATGAAAAAAATAAGCCATGGTTAAGAGATGAAAGTGGCTGGAGGCTGTGGCCCTCAGGGACTCAGAAGGAAATACTCAGAAAATACAGACAGATTGAATCCCAAGTGCTCTCTCCTGGGAGGAAGTATGGTTGGAAAGTTAAAAACCCATTAAAAGTTAAACAAATCGAAAATTCCTATCTGAGAGGAAGCATAGTACAATGTTTATTTTTCCATTACAAACCTGAGACCTAAAAGATTTCCTGAGGTTCTCAGGTATTGTTCATGGTTATAATGGAGATCTGTTTTTAGAAAGTGTAATTTATGTGTTTAATCCAAACTATTTGATAAAAAACACACTGCACAAGCGTTCAGGAAGTAAAAGGCCATTGTATACCTGTATCACACATTGTTTGGATAGGAGCAGACCTACAATTCAAGGAATCTCATCATGAAACTCTTGCATTCTAAAACATTGAGTCTAATTCGCTCCTTATTTATGCTGCTGGCCGAGTTCCACTGAGTTAATGAAGTTAAGACACAAGTAACCAGTGATAATAAAAAGCCAATCTTCCTGCTGAGTGTGAAACTACCAAAATACAAGGCTAATCTGAGCAGGAGATTTATAACACTGGCTTGAGTCAAGTAAGTAGCAAGCCGCAACAAGTCCAGCATAACATTAGCCAAGCAGATTAGTCAATATATTTTAGGGTTTGCCCCATCACTACTGATCTGCTGCTCTGAGATCCTTATCAGCAAAGTGTGTGATTTTAGCAATGTTGAGAAGCATCTGTTTGACTAATGTACAAGCTGCAAACTAAATCCAGAGGTGAATTTATGTGAAAGATTTGGAAGCAGAACATTGTTTGTTAGATCTACTGATATGAAAACTAGGCAAGTTTCAGACATACAGACATACCCTTCTTCAGCTTTCTTCGGTTTATTTTGCTCAGACAACATCAATTGTAGTTGATCTAAAACAAGATACCTCTCTGCGCAACCCTCGCTTTACTAGTGTTCTTAGACTTTCTTGGGTAGGCTGGGTTTAAGAAAAAAAATTAAGGTTGCAGAAGGTATGACCATACACAAAAGTAAGTTGGAGTAAGGCAACATGATCCTCTGATGGTTTTCCTTGACTGTTGTACATGCAATTTCAAGTAAGACAAAGAATATCTAATTTTTAGGAGACCAGCTTAGTTTAAGTTTGCACTGCCTAACATTTTACCTCTGACTTTGATCCTGCACCAAGCCGAAAGTCACTGTTGCCTTTTTATTTTGTATGGCAGAAATATCTTGATCCCAAACAACAGTCAGGGCTGCCTACGTGGACAATAATTACAGACCTACTTCAACATAGGAAGGTGACAGAATCAAAATATGGGTCCATATACAAGCATGTTTGAGTATTTTTTGAACTTTTTGATACTGATAAGTAATGAAATGCACACTGATGGATCCGTACTGTCTTCTTTGCCATTTTTAGTCAGTGTCACAGGATGAAACCTTAAAGGGTAAATGGGTCTTTATGGGGCATCAATCTCCCTGGCCAAGTCTGCAGCATCAAGGGAGAAGAAAAAGAGGTTTCTGTAGGAGGAGAAAACAGACAGGCAGATTAATCTAGGTTTAGCTGAATGTGTTGCATGCGTGGTAGCTTGAAAAGAGCTGACTGATAAGAAAGAGAACTGTGAAAAGATCTAAAGATAAGGGCAAGTGGTTTAATTCGATATTGTTGAATGACATCCAGCAGAGGGAATCTGAGAAGCCTGTTGTTTGATGAAGATGATAAACAGAAAGGATGATTTTAGCAGCTGTGTTTTATGTGACACCAAGGCTACGTTACTTGTAAACTAAACAGTCCCGGGATCCCCATTCTGTCCCTGAGGTCAAATAGTGCAATCTGTCTGTTCTTATACTGCTGAACTCTTCTCATCCAGGACAGGGTGGCTGCATCTGGATGGTCTTTAAGACTGATTCCTGGAACGGGCCAGGAGCTGACTGGGACAGTCGTGGTTCTCCTGGACTAGAAGCGTGCCAAGGAGTTGCCAACAATTTGGTGATACAGAAGGTCCAGTGCCAGAACTCAGGAACATTTGCTGTCAGTTTTTGATGGCCTAGAATAGAAATAGCCTGAGTGTTCAGTGTAGGTGCGTAAGACAACAGAGATGTGAGTGTTCCATAACAAAGACCTGACATTTTGGAGAAAACCTAAATCTTCCAGAAGGACTGCTTTGATCCTGCTGGTTTACATCTTATTGTTTTGAAACCCTCTTGTGCTCTTTATCCAAACTTTTTTCAGCTTTCCTTCATGGCGCTTGCAGCCTAATAATCTCGTGCAGTACTTAGCCTAAGATGGAGCCCACCCTCCCAAGTTTTCTTAGTTACCTCTGATAACCAGTAAAACCAATGCTTCACTGGGGGAAACTACTGAGTGACCATTTTTTTATCATGTAGTCACTCCACTCTCTCATATGCTTTCTAAAAATTTAATTACATTGCTCTCTCTCAAGGAAGCCTCATATTAAAATGAGATTTACTTCAACAACCTGTTTTGTTTTGTAGTGATGAATTGTGAATGATCAAAATGTTGACTTTTGGAAAAGAAACCCTGGAAAATGTTCTTTATCATTTTCCTGCATCACTTTAAGTTCCATACATTGTAACTCATAGCAGTATCTTAGCATGCTGACAAACATGGTTACCCTCACTTTAGGACTCTTAAATTTATAATCAATGCTCTGGATTCACTGTTTGCCACACACTAAGTTGTTGAAATGTTTGAGCCTTCTGCCCCTTCCCTTGAGCGTGACAGTACATTTCAGTATTTATAAGAGACAGTATTTCTGCTGTGGCTTTTTGTGAGTAATTTTGTTTATAAAATGCTTATTTCTTTCTAGGTAGGGATGAGATCCCGAAACCAAGGTGGAGAAAGCTCGTCTAACGGGCACTTCTCCAGTTCCAAGCCTGTCATCAGCCATGCAGAAAATGAAAAACTCCAGGATGATGCCAAGAAAAAGAACAAACCTCATCGGAAGGAAGATGAAGTCATGGTTTCAGCAACTGTCAAACGGCACTCAAAATCACCTGGACCTAGTGAACGAAAGAACAAGAAGTCCATAGAGTTTTCAAAAGAGGACTTGATCAAACTCCTCAGTATAATGGAAGGAGAACTGCAGGTAAATCTTTTTAACAGTATCTTCTATTTATCTATATATTTTATGTTGTCCAACGCAGAGCTCAACAGACTGTGACATGCAAATATAAGGCAAAATACCATAAGGAGAGAGCAGTGCTAGTTGGTGTTTAACAGGGTAGATGCAGTTACTGCTTTATTTGCCATCTTTATCTGCAACTACTAAAGTGAGAGAAATTAAAAATGTGTGTGAACTGAAGAGGAAAGGGGCTTCTGGTGGTGCTGAACTCTCAGAAAGAGACACAGAACAATCACAAGGAAATCAGTTCAGAGATAGACATACAAACACAGTGAGTGTAATTACAGTCTGTAATACAAATATTCAAGAGAGAAATCTAGAAGTTGCTAGTACTGGAAAAGGATGTAAGATGGACCAGGACCCTGCACATACTCAGAGGTGTTGCTCAGGTGTCAGCTAATGCTCTGTCTGTCCTGTCTAGCCTCTGTGCATCCTCTGCCTTGCCCATGGACTCTCTTGGAGCAGTGCTCACTTGAAAGTTTTCTGGGTTGTCCTGATTTGCATGTTTATTCAGCCCAGTAATGTCTGCTATGGCAGACAGCTTGGTTTTGTGTTTAACTCACATCCCCTACATTTAAAAAGCTTTTACTTTAATTTTGGATTTTTTATCACCTTTTCTGATTAAGAGAAACAAATGTTTTAGAAGTGATCAATTAATTTCTTTGGTATGTGAGTCACTTGAGTTACACCATTTCTGCAACTCTGCCATTTCGTCTCACTTGAGGTTGTCGGAGAGTACTTTCAAGTTTCAGGAAATATGCATTGAAAGTAAATAATTGTTTCACAAAGACAGAGAACAGTCATTTTGCTGTAAAAAACTGGGAAAAAGCAAGAAAATCTGTTGAAGGAAAAAGCTTGTATCGTTGCAGAACAGTAGTGTTTCATTTTACTTTATGCAAACTCTTGTATATGTTAATTTGTAAAAGATGAAGCTAGAATGAGGCTAGAATAGAGCCGGACCTGATTAGAAATGTATGATGTTCGTGTGGTTGGGAAAGATTTACCCTGAAGTCACCTCTGTGGTCTTGAAAGGGGATGTGAAGGAAGTCACTAATGTTTCTTGGGTGGCAGTAAATGTGGTCTTTATTCTTATCCCTGAGTAGCTGTCTTCTGCTCAATACATGGAAATGTGGGTCTTCACCATCATTTTACACTTCAGAGCCAAGTTACACAACGTTTAAAGGACTGCCCATCTTCTCATTATCTCCATGGGGAAGACAGGGATAGATGCAATCTACTCCGTAATGTGGGCTGAAAATCCCCTCCAAGGTTATAAATCCATTGTCCTGCATAATACTTTTAGGGATATTCCCCTACATACAAGACCCACAGAAATGTTAGGCACTGCTGACGTATCCCAGTGTCACAGGAGGACTGTGAGGACAAACACATTGATAGGCATCAAGCGCATCTGTTTGTCTGCTCCCAACAGTCAGGGACAGGAATCATTTTTTGCTTTAATCCACAGGCGTTTTTAATTTCATTTCAAAAACCCCTGTTTGAGTTAGTTATTTATGTGATACCTGTTGAACTGTTACTGAAGTGGGCAAGCTACAGCTCTTTGGCCTGAGATGAGAGTCTGGCTTTGACACTGCAAGCGAAGATGAGCCAAGGCAAGCTCCAGCCAAAGTAAATCCTCTGGTATTACCTCCTGGCTGTCACAGTGACCTAATACACTGAGTCATTTCGTGGCTTTTCGTTTTCAGATCTGTACAGACATCGCTGGTGGCCGGCTGGCGTTTTGTTGGATCGGCGAATCAGGCTGTGGGTTTATTTTGAAGACACTTCAATATTGGCAAAAAAAACAGTATATAGGCATACATGAGAAAATTTTGTTTTGAGAATAACAGCAGACTGTACCTGTAGGGTCATCCAATTATTTTTGAAGAAAAAAGGGCCATAAAATACCGTGACTGTTTGCTCAGCAGCCATGAGCAGAAGCGACCTTACGTCTGCACTAGGCAACACAACACAGGTTGACATTGCCTTGCACGCTCCAAACAGTGATCTCAGCTAGGGGAGTAATGGTCATGGCAACTATGGGCTTCAGCAAGATAAACTGCTAATGTATATGTATGCTTCACATGCTTAGTTCACTGTTCACACCATCTGACATCATAGCAACCACAGACACAAGCCATTTGTTGTCAATATCAGTTCTGAGTCCTTACTTTGGAACCTCATCTCTCAGTTGTAATTTGTAAGGTGAAAGTGTGAGTAAACTGTGAAGACATGCCCCAGCAGTGGTTTATGCCTTTTTTTTTTTTTGTCTTTATTACAATGACCTCAGGTAGCTTGCCTTTGTTTTAACTTCCAGCGCCAAGTTGGACTTGGCTTTGCCTGTCGTCAGATTTCCTGGCTGGGCCCTGTGCTCTCACTGCGTGTAGAGGAGACACGGTTTTCATCAACTGCTGAGGTCGCCATAGCTTAAGCCTTATTTTGTAAGAAAACAAAAGGGGAGGAAAAGTATACAGAAGCTGCGATGATGAAAACGTGTCCCAACGTACATGACAGGAGAGCTCTTAAGAACAACCCCTCAGAAGTAGAGTGAGAAGCAAATGGACTGATGACAGGAATTGATTTTAAAGGCATTACAGCTCAGTAGAGTGGCTTTTCTCTTGTAGGATCCCACTGCTTATTTTAAAAAAGTGTTTACGTGGTCTCAAAACATACACCGAATAGAAACAAAAATCCATGGAGATGTTTTCTTCCTATACAAGGAAAAAAATTTGTTTTTAAAGACTACAAAACTGATTTGAAAAGAAAACTTAAAGCACCAGTAGAATAAACTGGACCACGAAGGCACAGTGTTAATTTGTATGATTGCTGCAGGCTTTCAGTCAAGCCAAAATGTAAATGTTACTAATTGCAGAGCAGCACAAGTTAGATATAGATAAACCACATGACATAATACCTGAGATTTCAGAGTTCCAAATAGTTTAATGTAACACTGGTTTTGTACTTACTTTTGAGGGGAAACACTGTGTAGCAGATATTCAAAGGTAAACCTATTTGCTTGACTTCCCTCCTTCAAGGCCAAACAACTCCGATGTCAAAGGATCCCCTTTCTTCAATCTGTATTTAAGACTTCACTTAATGTTACTTTGACTGCTCACACAAGGTGTCAGAGCAGTAGTTTCCAGACGAGGATGTCTCCTGTTTCCTGGGGAGCAGTAGCCATTGTACCCCATGACAGAACACTCCCCCAGTATCTCCATCCCTGGCTCACAACCAGCACTTCTTGTCATGTTCAGTTTGATTTGGTCTCTCCAATGAGGTTACTAGTCAAAACAGCATCCCAAATGTTGGATTAAGACTGCCAAACCCTGGCAGGCTGGCCATGGTTTTAAGATTTGGACCTTCCTCACGTGAAGGAAAGTTTTCTTTCCTGTGGCAGTCAGGGCATGATTGCAAGCCTCAAGCCAAAGGAAAGGATCAGAACAGGGAGACCTAGAAGGTCTGGTTCTTGGCTGAATGCCCCCTTATGCTGAGATTTGTCTGCTGTAAAGTTGTCACGGGCCAACTTTGCTGGCTGGTCATGGGCCTGACAGCAGGGGAGGACCCTTGCCAGGCTGGGGTTAGTAGTTTAATTGCATTTGTGCTGCTGATTATCAAACTGCAGATTGCACAGGCAGCTTCATTGGCTGCTGAAAGGATTCTTGTAGGGCAGTTACAGGTGTGGTTGCTGCTGGCTAAAGTAGGGTAACCATGTAGAGAAAGAGCTTTTACCTGATCGAGCCAGGAGGAGCTCACCTCAGACTGCTGAGAGACTTCTCCTTGCCCTGGGCATTGCAGGGAAGGGTTTGCAAGGGTGGATGAGGGCTCTATTTTGTTCTCTCTGGGAAGGCCTTTGGGAAATACTTATACAGGTGGCTGTACATCCTGCTGCGAGGGAAATCCTCTCTCAAAACAAACTCAAACAGCAGGTTCCTTGATCAGTTTGGTTATATATTACCATAGTATGCTAATATTTTAAAAGATATTTTAGCGTTTATCACTTTTCTATCATAAAAACTAAGCTTTATAAATGTAAAGGAGGAAAGGAAAATTATTTCCTCATCCCATTTGCTGTTTTCTACTTTCTTTCCTCTTTGTGTATGTACATATTTTATTCTGTAATCATTATGCTTTGTTCTCTTTCCTAAGAGAAGCTTCCCTCCTTTCTTTTGTTTTCTTTCACCGGTTTATTTCTCCGGTTACGATCTTTTTCCTAATTCCACCTTTCTGTCACTTCCTAACTCAACATTTTCTTCATCCTCATACTTAGATGCATTAAGTAACCCTTTTTTTCTGAGAGTCCTTGACATGAAACCATAGATCTGCTGCAAAACAATTCCCTTCCACTAATTCTTTAGACAACCACTTCATTTAATCTTCATCATCAATTTATCAGGATGTGTTTTAAGACTAGGTAGGTTGTTTACCTTGACTACTTCTATTGGAAAGTAGCATCAGAACTGAGTTTAATGCTTAGCATTAAACTAATGCTGAGCTTTAGTGCTGAGCAACTTTTTAATTTTAATTTCCAGTCCATTTTTAATTATGTCCAATGAAATCTTTATGACATTGTGCTATACTCCGATCACATTTTAAACAGCCTACCTTTCTCCCTGCAGTTTAATGTCTGCGGTGTTTGCAGATGGTAGTCACACACCCTCTGGGCCTTCACTACACTGTGCTAGCTGTGCCACCTTCCTTTAGGCTCCTCCGGCAGAAAAGGCTTCCCAGTTCTTTAGTCACCCCTTGATCAGTGCCTGGCTTCGTCTTTCTTAAATGTCTGCAGCTTGAACTTTGCACACAGTACCTTGTACGTTAACTCTGATATTTCCTTTTCTACGCTGAAATGGCTTTACTTAGCCCTCTCATCACCTGATATTATGATTGATATGTGAGAGAATTTGACTCTATAACCCTAGCTGTATTATTTTTCTCTGTCTCTTCTTCCTCTTGCTGCAATGTGTAAACTTTCACACAATGCCTTGAACTTCTTCTGTTTGTTGAAATGCTTTGTTAAGGAAACTTGAGTTTCCTGAGAAGCTGAAGCACCACTGTGACAGCCACCTCAATATTACATAGTCAAAAACACTGCACAAACTCTTATATTTTTCTTCAGTGTCTATCTTGTTACTCTTGAATTGATATGGTTGAGTATTGAGTCACCTGAAAGCTCAAATGATGGATATACGTATGTTAGTGAGATGAGTGGAAGTCAAAAGTGTTTCTTTTGGATAATATTAAAGTTGCAAGAGAAAGCTGGGAAAAGATGCTAAAACAGTGATCCAGAAGAAAGACTACATAGCAGAAAGAAGAGGAAAGAGCCTCCAAATGGTCACTAGCTGTATCTCACAGTCTGAAAAGCTATAGTTATCTGAAAAGGAGTCTGAGAGGAAAGACACGTAAAGCCACAGAAAAACGTGTGCTAGAGCAGATTCTCGTGTTTGTAACTGTGAAGTCCTATTAATTGGATTGAAAGAGTTTAGGATTTTCTGAGCATATCATATGGATGAAATTCAAATTCCCCCAGAGAACCTTGGCATGTACAGAACTACAGGGGAAAAAGTGAGGACAGAGTTAATGTGAGGAGAGGTGACTTAAGGGGAATGGAATGAGAGGAAAGAAGTTGGACAACAAAAGAAAAAGGGTGTGAGGAAAGGGGGATGCAACAGTGATAAATGGATCCAGGATAGGAACATGGAAAGAGAACATAGAAATGATAAGAGAATTAAGAGAAAGATGGTATCCATGTTACAACCTAAAAATATCTGGCATAAGAATATCACCACAAGGAGTTAAAAATCTGTCTCCCATCTGTTTGACTCCTTGTTTGTTTGTTTGTTTTTCTAGTGAAGCAGGCTTTTGCAGGACAAAATTTAATTTAGGGTAAACTTCAGACCACAAATCTTCTCTTCTATTTTCATTGAATAATTTATAGCCAGAGATGACTTTTTCCTAGAATAGCAGTTCTTCTGCAGTTTGCAATCATTGCTGTGCAAAATGCAAGAGATAGCGAGCTTATACAGCAAGTCACAGAAATGATAAATAAAAAAATCCTGCTGTTTTATGAGATAAAAAAAAAAGACAAGGCAATGTACTGAAACAGTTAAATTGTGCTATACAGGCAATTTCCTGCTCCCTCTGAAATTAAGGGCAGAGGTACCCTAAACCGTAGTGACGATAAACATCTCTTTGATCATAAAACTGCTTTAGAATTATGTTTTTTGAAGTCATTATCCTTACTAAAATGTCACTGTCATGAGACAACTGTAGACTGAAAACCTCTTCTACAAAGAAGTTTTAGCATTCTTCTCTGCTAATGCCTGAGCTGTACTCACCAGAGCGAGACTGATCGTGCTGCTTAGGCTTGGAGGGTCAGAAGAGGGAGGAATAATTGGCAGGTGTCTCTGATCCATTGAACATCTCATCTAGAGTGGAGGGAAGAGGATGAGCAGATTGATTTGTTGTGGTGTTTTTTGTTTTTTTTTAAATTACTGGTCTTCTATCCAAAACAGAACAGAAAGTACTGCCCCAGATCAACGTTTTCATCTTGTTCCCACTGGGATCAGTGTCCTTAACTAATCCTATCCAATCTTTTTCAAATCATTTTAATCAGCTGATGTCATTTGACTGGTTTGGGGTTAATTTTTTTTTTTTCATTTACTTAATATAGATTGTGCACATGATGGAACAATAATGAGAAATTTTATATCTTTTCTCATTTTCTTGGGAGAATGCTCATTTTGTGGGAGAGGACATGGCCAACCCATTTACAATAAATGCTAGATACATGGCTTTAAAATATCTGGGATTCTTGGGAAAAGCTTGCAATGGCCATATGTCTTATGTGTCATACTGCTGTCCAGTCCTCTGAGTCACCAGCTGTTAATTTAACATTTCTGGTATAGCTGAGTTTTATTAACTTTGCTGCCCCAGTTGTGTGTTTATTAAATTTATGTGTCCTATTCTCCAGCTGAGCATCAGATAAGCTCTCAAGAGCAAAACTGATTCATTTCCATCCAAAATGAGCCTTAATAAAAGCAAATAAAAACCTTTATATAACAATTGTGAGAACATGGCTATCTTGAGGAAATGTTTTGTTTCTAGGGTTAAAGGCTCCACCTATTGGTTGACTAAAATGAGAGAAATGCAGCATTTTCACATAGAAAACCACTGGCCCTACTAAACATCCTCTGTCTTGCCACATCTTTGCGAAACTGATGGCTTCAGTGTAGAATTTTGCATGAGGTCCAAAGTAGAACAAGTTCAGTGACATTATTTCTGAGGGCTGTGTGTACGTGCCACCCAAACTGATGCAGAGCTGAGAGATTATTAAGGGAAGTCATTTTCTAAGACAGGAACTGTTCAGATTTTGCAAGTGTTTCTTATCCTGGAAAAAAAATAAGTATCAATTCTTCCATACCAGCAAAATTAGTGAAACTGACTGACCAAGTACAGTTACATGGTAACTTCCAGGTATTTGTGGCCTTTGTGTTAAAAGGAGACAGAAACAGAAGTGTTGGTGGGGTCAGCTTTATAATGAAAAGCCATTTCCCCAGCACTGGGTCAGGCAGCCTCAGCATTTCAGGAAAAATGGCATTTTGAAGAGTTCCAGTGTTGTTCCTGGGAATGCAGTAGGGTAACAGAGGGGAGAGGACACCCAAATGAGACGTGAGGAGGGCATGAGGAAGGACAGACACAGAAGGATCTGAGGACTTCAGAGACAGCAGGAGGCCATTGTAGACATTGCATCCTTCTGTGCCTTTCCTTGTCTGCCCTATGTGACTTCTTTCCGAGAGCTCGCTCCACTCCCCTCTGACGATTCTTCCATTCAAATAATTGGCTACGCTGGTAAGTGCTTGCTGCAGTGCAGTCCTACTGTTCTTGCCCATTCATCAGTCATCAGTAAGTTGAATGCACAGAGCACTGAAAAACAGCTTGGTGAAGCCAACAAAATGCTTGGACAAGAGAAAGTTGTGTATACAGTTTATTACACATGTATACACACTTATGTCTGTTGGTAGCTTGCTCTGGGTTACGCTCCAGCCTCCGCAGAGGAGGCAGGAGGATTTCCTCTGAACTCTATCATCGTGACAGCCATGGTCCCAGTGGCACCAGCTTGTCTCTCACTCTGTCCTGCTCCATGCATGATCATTCCTGCCAGAGGGCAGCCAGAGCACGGTAGAAAAAAACACATGGGCAGGTCTGTTACTCTTGGAGAGGGAGTACTTACACAGCAGCTTCCAGTACCTGTCTGAAGTTCAAGTCAGAGCATCTGATTTCAAGTCCTTATAGAGTCAATGAATCACAACATGGTGATGTTAACAGCTGGAAAGAGGTCCATGAACAGAAAGTGGATCTCCTGAGTCCAGACTGGTAAGATTAAAGGAAAGACGATAGCAAAAGAAAGAGGAAAATAAATGTTCTTTCTGTTATTGTCATTTCGTGAGTCATCTTTTTTCTCCTCTTAAATGTGTGCTAACTGCTCACAAAATTAATTGAGGTCACAAAAGGAATACAGCACCTTACTACACAAACCCACCAATAAAAAAATTGCCTTCGTGTGTGTGAAAAGTGCTGCAATTTTAATAATTTCCTATCCTGCTACAGTGGCTTGTGATCTGCCATTCATAGGGGGTACGGAAAGCTGCAGATCATTTCCTTAGCATGAATAAAGCAGAACAGGGACTTAGCCACTGGGGCTTTCCAGATTTGATTTGAAGCACGGCAACCAGGGAGCTCTCCTCTGCCTTTGCAAGCATTGTGGTGAGCAGTGCTCTGCCAGCTGCTCAGAGATCTAAAGCTGCTTTGTTAATTACCTCATTTGTTAGGTTGCGCACTGCAACACAGCAGCCACAGACCAGCCCTGAATTGTGAATGAGGTTCTTCATGTGCTGTAATGAACAATTCTCACTGCTCAAGTGTACAAAAAGGTGCTTTAACAGATGTTGCTCCCTCTCCCTGTCGGCTGGTTGCATCAATCTGGGGCCGCTGCTTGCTGCCGGGCTTCAGATTGTGTGCAAAATGTTATTATACGCTTAATGCTAGCTGAGACGTATAGCTGGATACGGTAAACCCAAACCAGTGGGTTTAGCTGCTGCAATTCATTCCTGAAGCATGTAAAGCACATCCCAACACGCAGATTTGTGTGCATAATTGACAGTGAGCTCTTGCATCCATCTCTGTGCTGATGGGATCGTGGCACAGCAGTTCTGCATGCTGCAGTAACTGCCCCGTGATTCAATAATATCGAGTGAAAAACTCTTACAGAGGGAAGAGGCAGGATATCCCAAACCCCAAAAATTCTGAAAACATCAAGCAATGTGGAGTTAATACTTCTCAGGGCCTTGCCATGGGAATTGTCTGGCCGTGGCCCAGACTACAGATAATTAATTATGTCAGTGAAAGGCTCTGGTGGCCTGTTTTCTTCAGAAAAAAAGTGACATCATCCATGGAGCTCTCTGGCAATAAAGCAGAACAAAGCTGTGTGGGCAGGAAATAACAGACAGATGTCTTCTAGTGCTCATTTGATCTGTTTCGAAGCTTGCTGCAAGAAGTAATATACTGCTTAGTGCTGCTTCTACCAGCTCTGCAATCTTTAGCGAGGACGTTTTTAAACACAAGGGACCAAATTAATCTCCAATGTAATTCTTCTGGAGCCACTTCAGAGGATTTATGCAGTGAATGAGCTGGTCTATCACGTACCTTTCCTTTGGTATTGATTTTAGGAGGACTTTCTGTGTTATCACTGTAAGATAACTCACAACATGATGAAATACACTGTATGGCTTCAAGGGCTTTGTACAAGGGCCAGAAGGTTCTGTGCAGTGTGACCACAACAGATCAACCTTGTTTCATATCCCCAGAGTCACAAGGGATTGCTTGCATTTCCTGATATTTTGCGCTAAACTTTTGCACAAAAATGCTGAAGGTCACTTTTCATCACTGAACTCATCTCTTTACTTCCAATGCAAATCATTTACCCAGGGCTGAGTCCGGGAATGTTTAAAGAGAATAGTGCAAGAAAACTCCAAAATTTCAAGTATTAGGAAGTTTAGCTGAGATGAAAAGCAAGTGTCTTTCTTGCGAGAAAAATGATGCATACATATCATTAGCCGTCATTTTCACTGGCTAGAACCATTACGTAACTGATGGAAACGTGGCTGCTTCAGGCATCCAGTATAGGAGAGAAAAACATTGCTTGAGTTTTTAGCAAAAAGGAGCTTTGTATGATGCAATATACAGTAGAACATCTAACTTCGCAGTTTTGCACTGTGCTTTGGGTAAAAAAGCAAACAAGAAAGAAAACAACTTTCTACCCAGACCTTGTAGCTTGGAGAAGTAAGCCTTTAGCAAAAGTATCATTCCAGTAGGCAGGGTAACTTTTATTACTTTCTCTAATTGTGTTCTTAGTATCACCATACAAAATGTAGAAAATTTGCTTTTTTTAAATTGCTTGAATTTCCTTCTAAGGTAATAAAAGAAGCGAAGTTACTGAGTTTAAACTCAGTTTTTCAATTTTTCAAGTACAGTTGCCTGATGATGCTGTCTTCACTAAATTCAACTAAACTAAGCAAGCACACTGTAGTTACTCTTGGAGGTCTCTAATGTGAGTTTTCAGACCCAGGACTATTCCTGCCCTGGCTGTGACACAGCATGAGCGTGTCCTGGATAGTGCAGAAAGCAGCGTGAGAGCATCCTCCCCATTTCCTTTAGAAGTATGCCTTGGTTGTGATGTTTGTTAGCTCTAGGTAAAAAGTTTGCAAAGTCTACTGGTATTTAGGAAACCAGCCACTGGTAAGATCACAACATTGCAGGGAGAGCCTGTGACCTTATCTAGTTTCTGATGTAAGACAGGGCAGCTGCTGCACTATTAATAACCTGAACTGTGTGAAGAACAAGTAACAACACCACAAGTAACAAGTTAAGGTTCCTGTTTGTGGTTTGATAGCTATTTCTTGCCATTAATCACTGACAAGAAAAACATGGCTTTATAAACATTAAAACTCTGTTACTTGGTGCTTTCACTTGTGCAGGCATAACAGAATGTTGTGATAACTAAGAAATATTCAAAAGGTGAAAATATCAGAAATTCCAAATATTGTATAAGTCTTCCCTGTAAACACTGCTTCTGGTCCTCAATTTTCAAAACTTCTCTCAATAAATTAAGTGGATTCTCATCATCTTGTTGAAGTGTGTAGATTGCTCTGAAGTCATTAGATGTATTTTAGATGAAACACTGAACTGTGAGGGATATAGTTACTGGTAACCAATTTAGAGAGTGGTAACACTGTAGATTTGCAGGAAGGCAACTTCTGAACAAATGAAATTTGAGAGATAACTTTAGGAAATGGCCTGGCAAAGGATCCCAAGTTGGATTTTACTCTCATCTGACAATGATTACTTTGAGTCCATTCAGCCCATCTTGAATGCAACTGAAATTTTTTCCCGATTTACTAGATGCCTTATATGAAACGAGTTTGAGCAGTCCAGTCCCATTTCCCAGGTGATAAATGGGCTATTGCAAAAATTCCCTGTTTAGTGGGTGCTAAGTTTTGTTGGCGGTCTCACAGGAGAGGCCAAAGACTGTGGGAATGGGGAGAGAGGGCTGAGGTAAATTGGCAGGGCAGGGCAGCAGGAAGAAGCACGTCCGAATGCTGGGCTTGTGTAACAGTCTTTCCATTGACCAAGAATTTGGTTGCTAGGCTGCCAGTCCCCTTTTACAAGCAGCAGAGTCATGCTATTGTTTCCTAAATGGTTTCAATTTTATGCAGGGACCTCTTTACATCCTTTCTGTATCATTTAAATGTTTTACTAGGCACGTACTAAAGTGAGGTTTGGAGCTCAGACCCCTGCTCTGCTCAAGTCAGTAAGCAGAAGAAAGCCTTTCTCTTTTATTCTTCCAAAAAATGAGTATTTCAGGAGAACCATGCAAAGAGTGACCTCACATCTGCCTTCCAGCAGGGCAACCAGCAAGCACCCCTAGGGGAGGAGAGCTCTGTGCTGGGGGAGTTCCTGTTTCCCAGGTAGAAACGCAGACCCCACAATTTAAGTAGGCACACCAACAACTGGACAGAAGAGCAGAGCAGGAGGAGCTGTAGGGGACAGCATGATTTCATTGAATTTCAGCCCCTCTGTAGATGTACTGGAAATTTGAGGTCATCACCCTTTAGATTTTGGCGCCTCTAGTAAGGACAAAACAAGGCTTAGCTGATACAGTTTGATGCTGCAGTTTCTCTGTCAGCAGGGACAGTGGAAGGAGTTTGGTGGACAAGGAGGCTCTAAGTAGGCTTTGCTCCTGGAGAAAGCAAGTGTGGAAAAACACTTCTCAACCTGTAATGCCCTTTGGGTTTCCTACCTTGAGACTATTTCTAAGAGGATCTGTTCATTAATCTCCCTCGCTCACTCCTGCAGCTTGGAGGATCAACTGTTTATTTCTTCCTAACATCTAACATCTCCCCTCTTTTACTTTAAAGCCATTCCCGCTTGTCCTATCACTATCTGCCTGTGTAAAAAGTTGGTCTCTCTCCGGATTATATATAAACTCCCTTTAAGTACTGGAAGGCCGTGATCAGGTCTCCTCAGAGCCCTCTCTCCTCCAGACCGAACAAGCCCATCTTCCTCAGCCTTTCTTCATAGGAGAGAAGAAACCTGCCAACCTCATTCATCCTGTGGTTCTATGATGCTGTAAATAAGAGTGTCGTTCAAAGCTCTGACCGATACCCATATTTTCAGTGCTCCCTTTGCATAGTGCTTCCCCTAAGCACCGCATGGGGCTCACAGCAAGGCACAAGAGTTTGTGCCTTGGGACAGGACACAGACAGCCCAGAAACTGAAGCTGAGGTTCTCAGATGCCATTTAGCAGACTCAGTGGTAGGTGCTAACCAGAAGAAGTAGGTGCCAAGAAGATTCAACCGTCTATTTAAGGAATCCAACTTGATCATTGTCTCACAGCTGTAGTCAGATGACTGGGGAGGGAGAAGTTTCCTAATCTGTGCCTTGCTGGAGGGTATGATGGTTATTACATTCCTTCACCATGGAGAAAAAAAATGTTTCTCAGACTAGAAGTAGTAGCCTCCTAGTAGCGAAAATGTGAAGATAACCGTTATTTCTGCAGGGATATTAAAAATGGTAAGTTCTTGAAACTGTCTAAAACTTTCCTGAAATAACACTTTTTCTGTTCTGAGAGTGACATATTCCCAGGACTTGATGCAGGGAGGTGTATAGGCTCTCTTGGCACTCTTTGGGACTAGCCCATATGATTCACTTGTAGTTTTGACATTCGTGAGCGATGCACTGTTCCCACACTCATGCTGAAAAAACATTATTACCATTCCAGTCTGGTATTTGTATCTTGTAGACAGAGCGATGTGTAAAGCTTTTACTTAAGATTACAAAGTGTATGGGGTGAGCCCCTACAGTTAGTTGTTTATAATTTACCTACTTCTCAACTGAGTGGCATGATCTTTGCCTCCAGCTCTTTTTTGTTGTTGTTGTTTTGTTTTGTTTATTTTCATTTTACTGTATTTTATTAAGAAAAAGTTAAATGGTCTTTCCCATTTTCTGAAATGATTTCCTTGCTCACTTTAAAACCAGGTGGTTTTATAAAGCTGTAATGTCTCTGCGGTATTGGGTAAAGACTTGAAATTTGCTGCAGGGATAATACAGAATGCCATTATGAGCACTGGAAAAACATGAAGCTTTGGCCAGTTCATAAATCCTGAACGGTCACTGCTTCCATAGGGGCTGTTTTTGTAAGAGATTTTTCCTAAAATATCTGAATGTTCCTTAGCTCTTGACTTGCCTTCCAAGCTCATGTGAGTTGAGTGACCGAAGGGCAGGAAAGACAAAAATTGGTTCCTGTACCTTTCTGCTTCCCATCCCCGTGGGCCTGTGGGAGATATGTGCTTCAGGGAAGCCCAGGAGATCCCTTGCGGATTTTGTTTCCAGAAGTTTTGTTCAAGCAAACAAAAAGTTAGAAAACTTTATTTAAAAAGCTACTTCAAGAGAACCTATAGTCACAAAGTCAGATGGGGGGCTACTAGGAAATACTTGACTTGAGGCTGTGATTAATACTCAGCCCATTTGTGCTGCTTGTTTTACTCATCCCCTAAATGCATTCAGTGAACAACAAGGGCATGGAATAAGTGAAGGAGTATGTGAAGATTGATGATGTTCCCGGCTTTAGTTTCAAGCCAGATAAAAACCCACAGCATTCAAATGTAATGGCAAGCAGGAATAGAATAACTAATGCCTGCAGGGACCACATGTGGCTTGCACAGACTGTGTTTACTCTGGTATCTCCCAACGTTTTATATTTGCATTGGCAGCCCAGCATTATTCTCGTTTGTTTAATTTTTGTGTATGCAGTCTGTATGAATGAAGTGCCCCTATTTTCCCTGTTTCCCGTGTTGGTTAACAGGTTGGCTTATGGTACTGATTTGCCATGTTACAGGCAAGGGAAGATGTGATCCACATGCTGAAGACAGAGAAAACCAAACCTGAAGTTTTAGAAGCTCACTATGGGTCTGCAGCTCCAGAGAGCGTGCTGCGAGTGCTACACAGAGATGCCATCCTTGCTCAAGAAAAATCTGTAGGGGAAGATGTCTATGAGAAACCAATTTCAGAGGTAAAAACTTCTTGATTTACATCATCAGGTCTGTACAGGGGGAATCCTAACCAGAATGGAAAATCTGTGTACTTTGTATGTGTGCAAAGCTTGCAGAAGGATAATACAACACCCATAAAAATCACAAAAAAATGGATGAAAAATTGAATATTCTTGTTCATGTAACCTTCAGAATAAACAGTAAATAAAATCACTGGGTTTGAACACAAATAATCTAGAGCTTTTGTGCTCCTTAGGGCTGGTGCAGGTAAGTGAGAACAAAATCTTGTGTTGCATTTCTGTTTTTAGAATCACAGAATCATAGAATCATTTGAGTTGGAAGGGACCTTGAAAGGTCATCTAATCCAACTCCTCTGTGATGAACAAGAACATCTACAGCTAGATCAGATTGCTCAGGTTGTTCAAGGTCCAGCCTGATCTAAATGTCTCCAGGGATGGGGCATCCACTACCCCTCTGGGCAACCTGTTCCAGCGCTTCACTACCCTTACTGTAAAAAACTTTTTCCTCATATCCAGTCTAAATCTCCCCTCTTTTAATTTGAAACCATTCCCCCTTGTCCTATCACCACAGACCCTGCTAAAGAGTCTGTCCCTTTCTTCCTTGTAGCCTCCCTTTAAATACTGAAAGGCTGCTATCAGGTCTCCCCAGAGCCTTTTCCAGGCTGAACAGCCCCAGCTCTCTCAGCCTGTCCTCATAGGGGAGGTGTTCCATCCCCTGGATCATTTTTGTGGCCCTCCTCTGGACACACTCTAACAGCTCCATGTCTCTCCTGTGCTGAGGACTCCACATCTGGACGCAGTACTCCAGGTGAGGTCTCACCAGTGCAGAGCAGAGGGGCAGGATCACCTCTCTCGCCCTGCTGGCCATGCTTCTTCTGATGCGGCCCAGGATACAGTTGGCTCTATGGGCTGTGAGGGCACATTGCTGGCTCATGTCCAGCTTGCCATCCACGAGTACCCCCAAGTCCTTTTCGGCAGGGCTGTGCTCAATCTTTTTGCCACGTAGCTTGTATTGATAATGGGGGTTGACATGACCCAGGTGCAAGACGTTGCTCTTGGATTTGTTGAACCTCCTGAGGTTCTCCTGTGCCCACTGCTTGAGCCTGTCTAGGTCTCTCTGGTTTGCATCCCGTCCCTCAGGCATTTTGACCACACCACACAGGTTGGTGTCATCCCCAAACTTGCTGAGGTGCACTCAATCCCACTGTTAAAATTTCTTTCAATTATAGGCACCTGTCTCTACTACTCACAGCCCTGGTAACAGCCTTTGACTTTCCTGGCATGCTAGAGAACTATCATAAGAGTAGTTCAGTAAAGAGGACCTTCAGAGATTGGTTTTGACCATATTTACAGGATCACAAATCTCTAACCATTTTGTGTCTCTTCAGCTCCAGGGCTGTTGACTCAGTTCAGCCCCTAAAGAAGATCTACAGGACTTTAAAACAAGGATTTAAGCTCTTAGTTTAAAATCTAAGCAATAAATAAACCTAGAATAGACCTGGGAATGTCTGAGGCCAGTGTGAATGCCAAAATAAGCAACCACTGCTCATGGTTATAGTTTCATAACAGTTCAGAGCATGGAGATAGAGCATGCAACAACATACCATGCAATAATCTGTAGCATCCATCCAATTCTCCTTAGTTCCTCTTTTCAGAACATTTGATTTTTCACCAGGAATTGTGTCTACCACTGGGTACCTTTATACTCTTCATTTTTGTTGTGGTATCTTCTGGGATTTAGGAGGGTGATATTAAGTAAAGAAAGCAAACATTAGCATTTGAGAGCATGCATGAAATACTGGCTACCAAGATTAAAAGAGTTTAGTAGGTCTTTTGTCTAAAGAAGCTGATAATTTGTTGGGGACCTCAGTGTACAACAGCTTCTGTCATGTGTAGGTCTACAGAGATTAAATGTAAACTAAAATAGGATGATGATGACAAAAATCTCTAAGTGCAAAAGATCTCCTGGCTCCTTTTTAAAATGCAATGCCTTTTTTTGACTGTCATAGTCCGCTTCTGGAGAGCTGCTTGAGTGCAGCCCTCTTGCTCTCCTATTTCCCCCAGTTTGCAGAGGCACTCTGTGAAACAGCAGCTGCCTGGTGAAGCTGGGGTACAGGGGGTTGCAAATCCCACAGGAAGTGGACAGAGCTTTTTTTGTTTTTGTTTTTCACATTTTTCACATTTTTTTTCACATTTTTTATCTGAGCAGTTGTACAGCTATGACTGTGAGATGTGCAGTTCAAATTTCAGCCTTGAGCTTATACCTTATGCTACTCACTTACGTGTCTGTGTCCCCATAGAGACAGCAACTCAGGGTTCAAATCCCTCTTGGGGATTTGCTGCTGCTTTTCCCATGTGAAACAGGGAAATTTTTTGCAGCACCTCATCATAGGAGGCATTCTGAACTGCAACAGTATTGTTTGTTACCCTAAAACTACACAAAGCCCTGTTCTTTGTGTATCCAAGAACTATGCAAATGTTTATTGCAAACACACTGTCCAAAGAAATAATTAGTTTCATAGAACAGTTACTCCTATTTTTAGGCACTGCTTTATGTAAAGCACAAGACATGAAATTATGGGACTCACATTTACCAAACATGACATGTTTGTTAATAAATCAGATGAAGTAAGCAAGGAGACCTCTCAAACAGCCTATTCTCCTTTCCTGCAATCCAGCTGGACAGGCTTGAAGAAAAGCAGAAGGAGACATATCGACGCATGTTGGAACAGCTCCTTTTGGCAGAAAAATGCCATCGCCGCACGGTTTATGAGCTTGAAAATGAGAAGCATAAACATACAGATTACATGAGCAAGAGTGATGACTTTACCAACCTCTTGGAGCAGGAGCGGGAGAGGTGAGTACTCAAGACAACGCAAGGCATACCCTCAATATCCCAACACTTCTCAGTTTAGTAGTGACATGGACTGGTCTTTCCTGTGTTTAAATGGCACTAAATTCATGTAAACCATTTGTAAGTGTCATTTCATTCAATCTAGTGGTAAATTATTGTGGAAGGCTAGAGCTGGAAGAATACCATCGGACATTCCTGCAGTGTGCACTTGAATTGAAAAATGAATTTGTTTTGAATTACTCATTCCCATTTTGGGTTCATCTCCTGGTAGCTTTTAAGAGATCAGATGTTATTTATGTTGGCTAAGGTTTGGGCTGGCGTGCTCAGCTGAGGAGTACATTTTGTGAAGGACAGGGCATAGTGTCACAGCAGGAGGACTGGGTAAAGAAAACCGCATATTCGGATATTGGCACACAAGTGGTATGGAATTTGCCATGCCCTTCATATTTAGGCTTGCAAAGTCATAAACAATTTGCATTATTTTCCATGTTTTTGGAGGAGCGTGCCTCAGGCAGGATCTACATTCCCTTGGAAGAAAATGTTTTCATATTCTATAACATGTGCCCAGCCTGCGATGGACCATCTGCAGTTGTTTGTCTAGCATGTTCATATGCTCCATTTTTTTCCTTCAAGTATTTGTCCTCATTGTAGGATTAATTTGTTCTCTAAGTCACAGAAAAGAAAGAGCACCTAACTTAGGTGAAGAATGAGCATTCAGTAACAGCCTCAGTTTTTCAGTATGAAATTTCATGTTCATACCAAACTGCTTAAAATCAAACCACAAAGTTTGGAAGAAAAAAAGAAAGCTCTGAGAAGAATACTCAGAGCAAGTTGAAAGAAGAAATGCTTTTGAGGAAACCACAGTCTGGTGGCAGACTTTTGCAAAAAGCCAGGAGCTAAATTGTTCAGTGAATTTCCTGAGCTCTGTTCAGTGCCAGCTTTGAGTAGGTGGCACATGAGCTAAAGTGACCATATTTCCTGGCTTAGTAGCTGCTGTTTTTCAGGCTCTTTATTTTCCTGTGTCGACTGGCAAACTTTAAAGGACAAAAATGTGTCTATATCTTAACAATGTTATTCCCTTGAGATAAAATAAAAAATCTGTTGTGTTTCCAAGTAAGGAGTAATTAATAGGTGATTCTCTTACATATTGTTTTTTTTCTCTGTGGTGAATTTTCGTGTATGTTGAGATGCAGACATCTAAATTGCTACAGAAGTAAAGGCTGCATTTAAATACCATTTACATTTCACTTTACATTTAAAATTCATTTTAATTTGTCAGTTTGCCATCTTATTATTCCAGCTCAGCTCCTGAAGACTATTAAACAGTCTAAGTTTATAGACTGTTTGCTTTGAACCAATTTCCTTTAATGAATAGATTTAAAACTTTTCTGTCTCATGTTACTACTGCAAAGATATCAAGTCCCACCCCTGGGGGCATTTTTAATACTCTGCCTGCCCCTTTATGTCTTTTAAACTCCAGTTTTCCCACACCCTACATTTTTTGGGAAAACAGCAGTAAAAAGGAGAATTTGAGTTTGAACTTGTGTTGAAAGCAGATCTTTAAGAGCGTCCAAGTCCCCTGGCTTTAGTTGCCATTCCCTCTGTACTGGTGGCTGCAGGTGCAGAGTTGCAGTGCTTTTGGTTTTTGCTCAGTGACAAGAGAAACATGGTGTTAGCTACTTAATCCATTTTGTTGAAGGCACTAATGGGAGAAATCACATCAAGTTTGGTAGTGACCAAGGGGAAACAACATGGCACATCGCTAAATGTGGAGAGCCAAGTGGGCACATCCCTCCTTCTTTGCAGTTATCTTCCCACATCTCTTACAGAGCAGGACACAAAAGCCAGGATGAACTGGAAGCTACTCACTTGTGTGTACTCTTGAATGACCTCAATTCCTCATCTTTGTTTGCTGAGTGCACGTAGAGTTCAGGATTCACCTGCATCTTTGTAGGTATTGAAAACTGAAATAGCGTGGTTCAAACGCTATATTCTAGGAGAGAGCAATGGGATGACTTCTCAGGAGAGCCCTGTACTGGAAGCCAAAAAGAGATTTCTGTAAAAACAATGGAGTTTGTAGTAGAAAGATTAAATTGTGATAGGTTAAAATACAGCAACCCCCCAACACACCATTATTCACTTACTGTGCTAATTGGGACAAAGAACTGGTCTGCCCAAAGGTGTTCTTAGGTTCCTGCCTAGCATTCTTGTTTTATAGGTATCACCACATATGTAATTCATTTTATCGTGATGCTTTGGGGGCCTGAGGGTTACTTTGCTATGAGCTGAACTTTACAGTCTCCATGAAGAAGGGACACTGAGCTGAGCCCTGCCTGTCAGCTGCTTTGCTGCACTCACAGTTGTAATGCCATTGGGACAGGGTGAGCTGGAGGAAGAGCAGCCCTGCAGGGCGCCATTTCACAACGCTCTGGTACTGTGAGAGCAACAGTAATTCCTGTCCTCTTTCTGAGGAATAATTTCTACCCTTGCAGTATTTTACCAGTTTTTCCTGACGTTGTCCACACCAGCTTTTAGAGTCCACATCTGCTTTTGCTGTCTTGTGAGAGTTTGGACAAGATAAAATAGGAAATTCTTTAAGAGTAGAAATATCCCTTGGTTCTAAGGCATTTCTAGCTCTCTCATAATGTATTTGCTTTAGAACATTTCTTTGCATATATTTTCATACAATGAACTCTAATCCATCTACAATGATGTGAGGAGTGCTAGCAGTCTATGTGGGGAACTAATTATTAGGCGAGCCTTGCACTGTAAGAAAAAAAAGAAACAAGATAAAAACATGATTTGTCAAGAATAATTATGCATGAAAGGCCTCCACAGAGACCTTTGGTGGCAGATAGTGGGGTGAGGAGTCTCTGGAACGAGGGGCCTGTGTGGAGCTTCACCGCCAATATGGCTCAGACAGCTGAAGAGCAGGAGGTCGTGCAGCAGCTGCAGTGGTGGTCAGTCCTCAGCATCAGCTCCCTCCTGCGTTTTGGTGGCACATGAGAGAGTGAGCTGGTGGCAGGAGCATGGTCACCGGCTGTACTGGCTGCAGGTGAACTAGCTGTGGGCACTTCCATAGCCCCAAAAGCTTTGTGTGAAACAGGGTTAACACTAAGTGGTACTTGGTTATTCTCTGGACCATCAAGTCCCAGCCCTCAGACCTCTTTGAGGTACTGAATGGGGAGGAAAAAGGAAATCTTCAGGATTGAGTATATATTTATTTATTAGATCAGCTGAGCTTTTCTTCCCTGGAAAAGCTGTGTAACTTCGGTACTGCTTCAAACTCTCAATTTGACCTAAGAGGTGAGGTTTGAAACCCTGACACTTTTAGAGGTACTAATCTCTGAACAATTTATCTTGTACTCTTCCTCTAATCCAGTTTGCTCACAGCATATTTTGCTTCTATTAAAAGCACTGTAAAGCTCCCATTGATTTTAATGGCTCAGAAAAAGGCCTGTGGTCAGGACAGCCATGGCAGGCCTGCCCTTCCCGCAGGAGGGAGGAGAGAGTTTCCCTTGGAGGCACGGGACATTATTTGTTGCAGCCATGGTGAGGTGTGGCAGCAAGGCCTTGCTGGAGCTTGCTGAGGGTGCTCTGTGCAACAGCTCTGTGGGGCATTTGATAATTTCCAGCACTGTCCCTGAGACTGCTGAAACTTCTACTACACCATGTAACGTCAGTAAATGTACACCCAGTATCTAACATTAGCATTGTTTGTATGAATGTGTTGATAGTATGTGTGGTCACATTTTCACATAAGCAATGAGGATTTTAAGTTGGTTCTCGCTTCTCTTGCTGTGGCTTCAAGCTTTCCTTTACAACCAAAGTGACAGCGCTCCCAGCACACTGAGGCATTTTGCATTTCCCTCAAAGGCAGAGCTGAGAGGACTCATTCTGTGCTCTCTAAGCAGTGCCCTGCTGAACCTGGTTTTAGTCAAACCCTCTTTTTGAAGTACATGGCCATAATGAGATCTGCTTAGAGGAGACAGCAGGACTGTGACCCCAGATCTTTTCTCTGCAAAGTTCCTTTTCAGCCTTTGCGTAAAATCGTCTCCTCTCTGCCTCCCCCATTACAGCACCCCCAGCAAGGAATGCACTGGCGAGTCCCTCTGCGGTCTGTGATAATACATTCCTCTCAGCTTCGGTCATCCTGGCACCAGGATGCTCTTGGCTGCTCTGCTGGTGATGTAATTCTGGGCCCACATCACCTGCAAAGGAAAGCGATCTGCAAGCAATAAAGCACACAGCCGTCTTTAAACAAAAATGGGAGTGTTGATGTTAGCAAGTTTTAGAAAATCTACTTTTGTTTTCCCTTTTTACATTTCTGCTTTCATTGCTCAGGCTTCCCTTCTCCCTTTTCCCACGAGACGGCAGCACCAGGCCTGTCACAAGAGAGCACTTGCATTTTTGTTTCCCTTTATTTACTGGACCCAAGCAAGTGTAGAGGTTGAAGTGTGGAACAGCTTGGAGATCATGTGTGTTACCTTTCCAGTTTGCATTTTCTCTTGATTTTTATTGAGATCATAAAATAAGCTGGCAGAAAGACAACAGGACAGAACATCCATCAGTCAATTACTTGTTTAAAGAGCAATCACACCAAAAGTATGAAGTGTTCAAGGCTAGTAAATCTCTGTAATTTACCAGTTTAAGGCCAAATTCTGTGATAAGAATAGACTCATACAGAGATATTAGCGTGAAGTGTATGGTCCATACAGATAGCAAAGACTTTGACCTATAACTGTGTAATCTGTTGGTCGTTCCTTTGAAGTCTGGAAATGAAGTTTATTTACAAAAAGGTTAGTAGTGTTTTTTTTTGTTTGTTTTTGGTATTGGTATTTTTTTTTCTTCCGAGAATTATTAGCCATGTTTGTACTCTGACTTTAGGTTTTCTCATCTGTTGATTATTTCTCTGTCCTGGTTTCCAAATTGTGACCCAAAAAAAGGGAAAGCCAGCCCAGTGGGACTGTGGGAATTCACCATTGCCTACAGTAGTTACTCATCTTACTGCACATTGCTGGCTGTGGTAAAGCACTGAGTCACTCTGTCTACTTTTCAGTAATTGCATTTCTTAACTTTTAATCTTATAATGTAGCTGCAACAGTTTAATAAAAAATATAAACAGTTTTTATTCTTTTCCTTTAGGCTGGCATACCACCTGAAGAGTTTGGAAACATTTTTTTTATGCCAATGCAATATTTTCTCAGGATGACAGATCACAGATTGGTAGTCTGTTAGGAGAAATAAATGAAAAAGCCTGGCAGTGACAAATACCATTTCTGCACAGTTGAGTAAATCTGAAGGTCACCCATTTTACAGGTCCCGTTTTACAGTTCTAACTGATTGCAGAGCAGCGACTGCTGTTTCCTGCAACTTGCTCGAAGTTCATGTTTTAACCAGTGAATCTGGTCCCAGGCTCTAACAAAATGGCTCCAAAGGTAATTGAAAAATGAGAGAACAAACAGCCACATTGAGCTGTGGAGGAACAATGTGAAAGTATTGCGAGTCTTACACAATGCGAGGCTTGCCATGAGCTGGGACTAGTCCAAATCCATCTCTTCACACTTGGATAGTCCTCAAAACTGTCCAGTCTTTCAGTCACTTCTGGGATTATATAAAATGGCATCACGTGTTGTTTCAGCTATTCTTCCAAAATTGTTTATAAGTAGGCATCAGCTTCACAGCCCTTGAGAGAGAATTATTATACAAAACTATATGAAGTGCATTATTCCTAGCAAGTTTGCTTGCTAAAATCATCAATTCAATTGCTCCCAGGGTCAGACAGGGGAAAAAATTACTTCATTCAAAATCTGCTCATGGACCCAAACTCTGTCCAGGGTGCAATAGGTAACAATTTTAACATTTAAGGGGCCTTTGGCATATTTCAGAGTTATTATACTACTGAAATAAATATCAATTCACAGCTCTATTGAGGCCATCTTTTTGAGTTGTTGTTTTTTTAGGCAAAGAAAACGAGAACTGAATTGGGGTCATGTTGGGAAAATTGCTTCTTCGTTCAGAAAGATTAGAAACAGGTTTCTGTGGACGTGCCAGATTTCACTGGATTTCTAAACATTTTAGACAGATGCCACTTAATTCACATGTATGAATGTATGCTAGAGAGGCACTCAAGCTTGAATGTGCTGGACATTTGCTTTGCGTTTAAGTGAAAGTTTACCTGTGCAGAGATGTACAGAAGGGCTTTCAAAGAATATGACATACAATGTAAATTAATGTCCTACAAATATTCAAGACCTGCTCACAGTTAAATAACTTCCACTAACGTGTGTGAAGAGCCTCAAGGTTTCATCTGATTTTGGGGGCTGTTCTGGTTCAGTGAGCCTGTGTAGGAGCTTTTCTAACCCTAAACAGACACAATGCTTTTTCTGTCTTTTTCTGTCATTCCTAGCAGGGTCTCAAGTGCCTTTTCCTTGCAGACATGAGAATTTAGATGAAATGGTAGAACATAAATAAGGGCAGCAGTAGAGAAGGAGTAGAAGGAAGAGAACAAAGAGAGAAATGGATCCAAGTGAATCTCTGTGAGTTTGAATTGACAAGGTGACTTAAGGTGATGTTAGGGGAAACAGGAACTGAGTCAAGGTCTCACCTGAGGAGTTTCTTTCTTAGAAAAAGCAAAAAGAGGTTTCATTAAAACTGAAATCCTAACAGTTGCCTGTTGGATACCTAAACAAGTCATTTCACCTCTTCATTTCATGTTTTTCTTCCTTCCACACAGAAGTGTGGATTCTGAATAGCGGAGATAATCAATAAAGATTACCTCCATGGCTGTGAATTAATCCCAACTGCCTGGAAGGAACCTGGGGCATCCCTGCACAGCTGGGGCTGCCAAGGTGAGCCAAAGCCACAGGCAAGACCCCAGCTTTGTGCTGTCTCTGGTCTTGTCTCCCCACCCATAATCAAAGACGAGATATTGGGGATGAACTGTCTCCAGTCTGATGCAGCACAGTTCCTCTTATGTTCTCATATCTATGTAAGCCATAAGAGCATTTTAGCAGAAGACCTTTCTACTTGTGAATTTAAGTGCCAAGTACCATGAGACAATAACATTATTTAGGACCTCTGGACAACACTGACAAATAATAGCTGTAGATTATAGGCATGGCACCAGCAGTGGAGATTACCAATAATGAGTTTTCTACTTGTATCATTTCAGTTTTCATTTCTTTTTAAGGCTTATATGTGTAAAAAAATTAAGGCAGAATTAAAAAAAAAAAAAGGAGATGCAAAAATCCAAATTAAATCTTCTTGTGAAATTTCCAAAGCAAACATGAGGAAGAAGGAATATAGAACACAAGATGTATAACTCAGTGCATATTTGTAAAGCACCTATGATGATCATACTGTGTTGCCGTAATTTGTGTCTGGACCATTTTTAAAAAGAAAAAAAAATTATAAAGGCCATTTTATGTGTAAGAAGATTGTTATAACCATTACCAAATGAAATCTGGTGGCTAGTCGAAAGATATATCAAATAATGCTGTGTTGTGTCACTCATCTGGACTATGGGAGAGTCGAATTCTCCCTTTGCCCTGGTGGAATTGGAACACACCTTTTGGAGGATGCCATCCCAGTCACACTGCCTCCCCTGGTCTCCTGGGATGTGTGCTTACTCTACCCAGCTAAAATTGTTCTCCTTTTCCAAATCACTTACATACTTTTTGAGTTCTTTCCTCCCAACACGTAAAAATGTCCTGGTAGGCCCATGCCTGGACATTCACATTCCTCCAGACACAGGAATTCACTGAGCCAGGACTCTCCATTTCCTGGAAAGGGAGGATTTCTTAATTGTTGGTTTGGGGAATGGTGCCAATTGCCTCCCTGCCGCATCATTTTCTTAAAATGATAAAGATGGAAGGAAATGTCTTATTCAAGATGAACAAATGCTTCACTGAAATCCACATGAAACTTTTTTTTTTACTTGAATGAGAGAGGAAAATAAAGCTTTTTTTCCCTTTCTTTTTCTTTGATAATTACTTGTTGAATTTTTGGTTCAGCTGTGGAATTGAAAAATCAGTTATTCACACAGCTCTGTTATCCAGTTGCTAATGGTAGGAAATGATAAATAGTAACATCGCTACATATGTAATGCCCTAATGAGAAAAGATAAAGAAATGAGCAGAAAATGAAGCTAAATTATTACAGAGTGACAGCAGCGCTTCTCTGATGATAGCAATTATGTCATAGGTGAAAAAGTGTCTCTTGCTGACAAGTATATATATCACAGATGAAAGTTCCTCTACAATTCCATTTAAAATGTTTATTTTCAGAGGAATTAGAAATGGATGGAAGTATTCTCTTTCACCATTTCAGCATCGGGCTTTTCCTGGATGACTTTAACTCATTTTAGAATGATGCACAGCTTTCAACATTTTTTCATTTTGCAAATGATGGAATGGGATACAACCCCCATTTCCAAAAATAGTAGGGGCAGAACACTGTCCATACTGGGGTTGCAGGGAACAAAGTCCTGCTGCTTGCAGTTGTTGCACAGCTCATGCATTGTGTGCCCTGTTAATCCTTCAATAGAGAAGCCTGTGTCCTGGTGTGACTGGTCATGTCCTCACCAGACAGGCCGAGTGCTGGTGGCCCCACTTGCTTTTGCTGGCAGGTGCTATTGCATTGTGCCCATTGTTAGCACACTGAGCTCTCTGCGTCCAGCTTCTTTGAGTCTTAGGAAATAACTAATCCATAAAAACACCGACCTGACTCTGGATTTCATGAGCATAAAGCTGGCACTGGTGCAATTCCTTTGAAGTCAGTAGAGCTCTTCTTGATTAATGGGATAAATGAGGCTCACAGTAAGAACTCTAAAAATGTTGTGTGTGTGCGTGTACGTATCTATAGAAGTGTACATACAGAAATATGTAATATTATACATATATGAATGTATTATATCCTAGAGTTTATTCAGTGGAGTTATAGCTTCTGAATAAGAGTTTGCTCTCCAGCAATACAACTCATCAACAATACTTATTTCCTTTATGATTATGTTTTTATATAACTCCTATCTCCATTTGTTTATGACAATAAGCATTTATGGCTATCTTATTTTAAAACCATTTCTGTAGACAAATGATGTCTTTATACTTAGGTCACTCTGGAAGTAGCACAATAACACTGTTTGATAGAGAAAATTCTCTGCTCCTAAACACTGTTTTTCAGCATAGTCACCACCATTAGCTGTGCATTTTGGCAGCAATAAACAAGAGCCTGCATGCTGCACTTGTAACAATCTGCACCAGCAGAGGTGACCCACTGTCTCTGCTGCCACTGCTGAAATGCACCACCCTACTGCCTCACTGTGCTCACACCCGCATATGTTCAGTCCCCATCAATGTTCAGCAAGCATTGATGAATGCCGATGGGTGCCATTTTTTCTGCATGGAGGAATTCAATTCCACACCTTTGCTCCATCCACACTTCCATGTCAGACGCCATTGTGTCAGAGTGCCCCTCTGCTGCCATCTGTCACACAGCAACAACATGGAATGGAATATTGGTGGGAAGGGTCAACCTCTACTGCCATACCACCAACATCTGCCCCTGCCATCATGGGCCAACATAATAAAATAGAAGGCATTACTTCTGGGGCAGAACTCATATTTTGAATTATTTTTGGTCAGTATTGCCTACTGATTCTGCCAAGGAGGCTGTAAGCTCTTCCAAACTGCTGCCTCTCTTGTTGTGTTTGCACTTACATCCTTGTAACATTTTAAAAAATAACATCAATTTCTGCTCAAGCATGCTCAGTGGAAGTTGACAGCTGATAACCAAACACAATTATTAATCAATGGGACCAGGACACATCAGTGGCACAGTTGGTCAGATGGTGATGCAGAGATGGTAGAAAAGAAGTTGTGAGGCAAGTAGAGGCAGGAGCAGCAGCTTCTGATCCGGGCTTGTTATATGGGATTGGCCTTCTACCTTGCAGTGCCACCTTCCCTTCTCTGCCAGGTGCCACTCAGCCCCAAGGTGTAAAGTGGGGCCTGGGGACGGTGATTGGGTTGTGGAGAAGTTGGGAGAGACCACTTTGCCTGTCTGTCATCGCTGGACTGCTGTGCCATCACAAGCTTAAGTGTCCAATGTCACTGTGAACCCACAGCTGATGGGTCTAGCTTGATGGGAGGCCCATGGACTCTGCGCATCCAGACTCCCAGGTTTACCTGTACACTTGCCTGGTCCAGTGACTCTGTAAAGTAGCGGTACTAGTAGGAAAACAATACAGAAATGAATAAAATGAGGTGTGTCACTTCCTGGGCTATTAATGCAGCTAGCAGGTGCTGGTTCAAGAGGCAGCCCCTTGCAACCCTTCCTTCCAATGGAAGCACCTATGGCTCCCGTCCATGTGCAAAGGCTGTGGTTGGCCCATGTCTTCCTGGTCCTCAGAATGAGCTCCCCCACTGTTGTAAGGGTAGAAACATTTATTTCAGGAGTTCCAAATAACCTCGAGTGGAGATGTAGAGCTCAGGCAAGGATGTGCAAGAACAAGTTCGGGTGGCCAAAACGCAGATGTGCCCCGAAGTCTGATTTATGTGTAGGGTTTTTCATCTTTCCTTATTTAAATTCCTTGCTAATTGTTTTCAAGAAGTCTGTGTAGGTCATTTTTGGATCTTGCTCTAAGCAAATACAAGTAGGAGGTTAAAATAGCAAGTTTACACCTTGGGGGACCCCAGCCCCTGGGTAAGAGCTGGACCGGACAGCACTTGCTGGACAGCAAGGACATTCTCTGCTGTAACTGCCCCTCAGTAGGCACAAATCCAGTGTGAGCAGCAAACGTGTGAGCTGTATGAATTAGGAATGTGGTACTACAGAAGCTTTGTATAGGTGTAGGAATTTTATGTTCCCCTCCCTTCCCATATTTGTCCAGAACACAGGGGCAAGAAGTACGAGTAAAGCTGTAGTTGTGAGACAGACACGGGGGGCAAGTGTGTGCTGCTTTGTGTTCAGGGCAAAAGCTGAGGGTCCTGGCATTGATTTTAACAGAAATACCTTCATAGCTCTTCAAACTGACAGTTGGAACATAGCATATTAGGATGTGGTGACAGCCAGAATTACTCAGTGCTGATGTAAAAATCTATCAGTCTCAGTTTAAGTCATAAGAGCAGCAGCCAACTTGCACAGCATTTGAAATTTTTACTGAGGACTCATTATTTGATAGATCAGTGAATATGGAGCTCACAGGAAATCATGTTTAAAAATCAGAAAGGAACCTTCACAAGATAATTTATTTTTCTCTGTTTTTATACATGCATATTGCTTTGTTTATCCTTTTGTCAAACTGTAACTGAGGTGGCAAAATGTAATATAAAACAGTTCAAGCAGAGCCTGCATTAAGAAAATCTGAGACCATGCACTGAGAGAGAGGAGAGATTCTTAATACTGACTCCACTTGAGCAAACTCTTGTTCTCAGGCTGCCTGGCTGTTGTACACTGCAGTCTGAGAACAAGCCTGACTAGCACAGTGTATGCAGTTACATGAATGATGCTGCTTCCTAAACCTAGATTTTTAAACCTCTCCACTTGTTTATTTGTAAACACACCTCCCATGTTTGAGACCCTGTCATGGTATCTCCAGACACCACTACTTAGTGTTGGGGCAAGTAGGGTGCGGCAGGGCTTGCTGGGTGGATGGCAGAGGGAAGAAAGATGAAAAGGAGAAGCTGGAGGAGAGACCGAACTGCAAGAAAAGGGTTATATCTCAAGATGTAGGAAAAAATGAAGCAAAAGTTGATCGTGTTGTTTGACACAGTATAACAGGACTTCCCAGAACTTCTTTGCGCCAAAAGATCATATAGTAGTTAATGTAGTCAATTTTGCTCTATTTATTTATTAAAATATCTGAGTCATGTATGCAATACTGGAGAAACTGATCTTTCCCAGATAGCAAGACGATAGACACAAATATGATAAAAGTAGAAAAGCAGAAGACAAAAATGTGGAAAAGAAAAACAAAGCCAGAATTGCTTTTGTTAAACTTTTGAATCCTGCTTCCATAAAAGGCAGCAAATCATAGTGTAGGGCAATTTTCATGCTGCAAAGAGAAAAAGAATTCCAAATCAAAGCAGCATGACATATTTAGAAAGATCTGGGGAGTAATAAAAAAGCCTGTGTGTGAATGTGTGTGCTTGTGTGTGTGTGCATGGCTTTTTTAACAGCTGCATGGAACAACCTGTTTTAAATAAGAACAAAGGTGAACAAAGCCAGTTGTCGGCGTAGCTCTCCAAATTAATTTTTTTAGTGTGCATGACGTCAGCCATATAAAATATATTGCCTGAGATGTAACAGCATGGAGTCCAACTTGAAGTCTTTTTCTCAGGCTTTTCTTACAAAGTCATGTTTCAAGAATTTATTACCTCCATCTTCATTGTTTGTGTTCAGAAAGCCCAAGGTATCACCAAGTCCACTGTATCTTCAGCAGCAAATTAGTATCAGCCTCTCCCCTCCCTCCATATTTGAAGTTTTCATGTTCTATCAAGATGCCACTGAACTCATAACTGCTTAGCTGAGAGCAGGCAACTGGATGACTAGAAAGTGAAGGACAGGCTTGACGTACCAGATGAATTTGACTTACCAAAATGAAAAAATGAAAAATAATGGTGGGAAATTTTCAGATTGAGGTGTTTTATGAACAAAAAATTCAGTCTGGCAAGCTGCACAGGATACTTTTTCCATGTATATAAGTAAACACAAATTCAGTGCTTTGTTTTGCACTAACAGAAATATTTGGGCTTTTTGCAACATGCTAGAAAACTTGGAGACAGTTGCAAGGGCTGCCTTCCATATAAATGTTACATATGTTTCTACGCTGAAGATAAAGAGCCAACAGAGAGCAGGGCAGTCCCTGGAAAGATTACAAAGCCCTGCTTACAGAAAATGTTGGGATAAGGCATTCATTGGTTACAAGCCTGTACAACCTAAGAGAAAAATCCACAGTTCGGTAGATTTTAAAGAGAACAACATATCAAAGAAATGTGTAGTCTATTAGCACATCATTAAACAGTTAAAGCAATTCCATCTTTTGCTTCCCAGTTACTCGCCCGTACAGCAGAGACTGTGCCAGATGCACAGTGCAATTTCTGACTTTCAGAGGTGAGTTGGAATTTGGGATTCCTATCTATTCCCTCCCCTGCTTTTATTTTTTGTGTTTTTCTTATCCGGTCTCACAATGTTGCAAGTGCTGCTTAATTCAGGAACGCAGTTCTTGGCGGACATCTTCCCAATGAAAGAAAAGTTGCGGAGGCTGAAGGTCTATTTGACCTTTGCTGTGACATCCTGTGTGGTGTCTTCTGTATCTCTGGTGCTGCTGTAGGGGTGGGTAGCTGGAGTGGTTGGCCTGGTCATGGAGAATATTTTTAGTATTAAGTCCAAACGTATCTCAGCTAGTGCAGGCTGTGTAGGCACACAGTACTGTGCTTTCTCTAACAAGTCTTGCATCTGCTGGTTTGCATCCAGACAACTTCTGTGTCTCCGCATCCCGTTCCCTGTGCTTTTATTTCTAAGCTACAGTCAGCTGCAGGAGCTGGTAGCTTGGCCTAAGCGCCCCCTGGGGATTGCTGGTGGTCACAAGTGCCACTGGTGACTACCACGAGGCCCTGTGTTTGGTATATGGTGCTTTGTCTCTGTGATCCAACCTCACCTAGATACCTCTCGGCACGAAGTTGGTCAGGCCCTGAACAGGTTGCCCAGAGAGGCTGCAATGCCTCCATCCACGGAGGTCTCTGAGGCTCAAGTGGAGCAGGCCATGTGCCAACTCCTCAAACTGGGCCTGCTCTCAGCTCAGGCCCAGATTAGACATCTTCAGGGTCCTTTCTGACCTCAATCAGTCTGTGGTTTTATGATCTGGCACCCTCTAGAGGATGTCATGGATGTTCTTGTGACTCTGCTTGCACCAAGGTGGGTGGTGGTGGCTCAGAATGGGGCAGGCTCTGTGGCATCCTCTGGGTATTCCCTGTAATGCGTCCCTTGCTAGGCAGGGACATTGGCAGTGCCCTGAGTCACCCTCCAGTCTTCCCACGGCACATTATTATTCTGGTTGCTGGTGATTTGCTGCCACATTTGTGACAGGTAGAGGTAATGTCCTGAGGTGTGTGGTTTGGGCAGGAGTCCACATGGCTGCTGTGAGTGCTTAGACTTTGTGAGATGGGTCTGAACCCGCAGTGGCTCTCCCTTCTTTAAGTTGCATCTGTGCAAAGCTGGCTTTGTACACACACAGCTGCTTTACCAGTGTAAGTATTGAGTAAGGATCCTCCTGACGTCCCTAAAATGGAAGAAAGAAGAGCCGGAGAGGACATGAGGGGACATCTAAAAGGGCTGCAGATTTGGGAGTGGTGGGGGTTGGAAATGGAGCAGAGTGGTGAGGAGGAGGCTGGGAGTGAGCAGTGGGTGCTGCAGGACCGGGACAGGCTGTGCAGGGAGCTCAGGGCCTGGAGCAGCCTGGTCTGGGCCTGAGCCAGCAGCTGCAGCGGTGGGGCAAACTCGCCTGCCAGCAGGTAGCTCTGATATGGACCTGCAGAGTGCTCTGTGCTCCTGGGAGCGTGCTGCCTGCAGGCTGCCAGCCTGCTGCTGCTATCAGTCGTTTTGCTAACTCATGCCGTAGAGTTCTGTGCAGGTGATCAAAGGGATCTAAACACTGTGATCCCTCTAGGTGTTGTATTTCAATAGCGAATATTTATTTTAGTGTTTTCCACTGTGTGTGTGTGTGCGCATAGTTTTCTCTTGTTAAAGAATGTGTAGCTCTACCAGAACAGTTCGTGGAACTGCAGAGGCAAACATGCAAGGACACAATAAGTAGATTAAGCAGAACGTTTGTCTGCTTGAGGCATGTGAGCTGTGACCATTTCTAATTGCATAATCAAACTCAGGTTTTGTACAGAAACCTTTCCTCCAGCACCAAAAAGACAGAAACATATTGGGATGCATCAGCTTTGCACGCAGGTGGCAGCAATTTCTCTGTAGCACCCCAGCTTTGTTCTGGAAAGTGTTCAGTAACTGAAACATGGGAGGAAGAAGAGGGAGAGTGTGATTAAGGTCTGTGTTTCCCTGGAAAATGTGACTCAACCCCTACTGAGCTTGTGTGAGAGATTTCCTCCATGGCACTAGTAAAGTCACATGAAGGTAGTTACATGGGTTATGACATTTTTACACTGAGCACAACTCCCATTTTGGGAGCTTGCTGGACCCAGGGCTCTGACACGCAGGGGCTCAGAGAGAATTGAGAATCAACACACAGAGCACCTGCCCCACAGCCCTCAGTGTCCTGTGGCCGTGTCCCAGGCACTCCGCAGCCCACGTCCCCAGCCAGCCCCAGTCCCAACCAGAAACCACCACGGTGCCCAACATTCTGATGGGTCTGCAGAAAATAGCGAGCACAGAATCAGTCGCCGAGCACCTGCTTTGCAAATGAGCACTGCCCAGCTAACATACCGAGAGGGGTGAGACAAATGGAGAAGAGGAAGGGGAAGGGAAGAGCAGAGTGGTTTCAGGTTCTCCTGCTGACCCTGGAGAGGTGCCCACAGCCAATGCAGGGAGTCCTTGGGAAAATGGAGGGAATCCCCACATTCCTTTGTGTCACTTTGGGAACAAAGAGTTGATTTAGGGCTCCTTCATGCAGGAAGCTGGCAGGATGGTGCTTTTCAGACCTCATGCTGACTCTGGGTTAGCCTTGCTACCCTGCATGGATTTCCCAAACCAAATGTGCACATCCATTAAATCTCCAGAGGGTTTCTCCATGCCTCCGTGCCTTTACCGGCTGCCCCAAGACCTGCATAGCTCTCTTGTGCCTTCTAGCTCAGCTCAGAGAGTGCAGCACCCTCCGAGATCAAATGATCTGCTTCTTCCTCGCTAACCCACAGCCCGCCCGCCTGGCGGGGCCGTGGGCTTCGGCCGAGGCTGCTGACGGCCGCGGAGAGCCGGGGGAGCGCGGCCGCGTTGCTCCGGGTAGCCCCACGCTCAGCCCCCGNCGAGGGCTCCGTCCCGCCGTCGGGGGCTGCCCGGTGGCTGCGAGCGACTTCTTTCGGTCGCTTTAAAAAAAGTCTAACCATAAGGTAAGAGAATTCCGATTTATTCCATTATTTTTATTTTTAACTTTTACTATTTGGGGATTTATTATTATTATTTTTATTTTCTATTACTTTTGTTACTGTTATTGCCTTTTATTATTTTTATTTTATCATTTTTATCTTATTACTTTCAGTTTTATTGTATTACTTTCAATTCCCATTACTCTTACCATTTTCACTGTTTTTATGACTTTTCACGTGAGCAGCCCCCGCTGCCCCCCTACCTGCGCACCCCAGCGCCTCCTGCACGTGGGCACC